>JAMKQA010029559.1:0-21124 GCA_024699735.1 Posidonia australis
TCCTGTTGAGGTCCTGATTGATGTTCTATAAGCCCACAGAGCATATGGGAGCTTGTCATGCCAGCCCTTATGCGTCTCCGCCATCTTTTTAAGAATCTTAGTTAGATTCTTATTGGCAGATTCTACTGCACCGTTCATCTACGAACGGTATGGAGAGGACTTGTAATGCCTGATACGGAACTCCCGTAGGAAATCCTCAACCTTTTTGGCTATGAAATATGTCCCATTAACGGAAATGATGGAATGCGGGACCCCGTATCGGGTGATGATGTTGTTCTTGATGAACTTCTCTATCACGGAGGCAGTCACTGTCTTGTAAGAAGCTGCCTCCACCCATTTTGTAAAATAATCAATTGCCACTAAGATGTACTGATGTCCATTAAAAGCTGCTAGGTGGATAGCTCCGTTAACGTCTATTCCCCATGTAGAGAAAGGCTAGGGTGGCGACATGCTGTGAAGCTATTGTGGTAGCACATGAATAAAATTACCATGGACATGACAATTATGACATCTTCGCACAAACTGGCAGCAATTTGTCTCCATTGTTGACCAGAAGTAACCCTGTAACACTATTTTCTTGGCCAACATTACCCCATTCATATGAGGCATGCATGTCCCAGCATGCACCTGTAACATTATTGTATCGGCCTCCTTTTTATCAAGACAGCGTAGAAGCATCTGATTGTAAGACCTCCTATATAAGTGGCCTACCCCAAGCACATATCTCGAGGCCAGCCGAATCATGGTCATTCTGTCTGTCGCCGATGCGTCTGGATGATGACTCCCGATTTCCAGGTAAGCTCTGGTGTCGTGATACCAAGGGAGATCTACTGTGGAATCCACTTCTTCTATGCTCATGCAGTGTGCCGACTGGTCCGTGCAGGCTACTGACACCTTTACTGTGTCATCCTATGGTATGGACAACCAGGATGCAAGATTGGCCAGTGCATCTGCGTAAGCATTCTTGGCCCTATTCATAAAGGAAAAGTGTGTCTCCTCAAACTTGGTCATCAGCTTCAAGAAATGATTGTGGTATGGAACCAAATTCAGATCTTTGGTTCTCTAGTTGCCATTTACTTGAGAAATACCCAACATGGCATCACCATGCACATGTAATTTCTGTGCACCATGCTCTAATGCTGCCTGCAAGCCGAGAATACATGCATCGTACTATGCCACATTATTGGTGCACACAAAGGTCAACTTTCGAGTAAGCGGGATCATCTGTCCATGCGGTGTTTCTAGCACTGCACCGATACCCATGCCTCTCTTGTTAACTGCACCATCAAAGTAGAGCTGCCACTGACCTTTATCTCATGGGACTATCGGCTCCTCTTCTTCCATGGTGAACAATATATCCTCATCAGGGAACTGGGTCTACAAGGGTTGGTATTTCGGCAAGGGCAAGTCTACTAAGTGATCTGCCACAGCCTGTCCCTTCATCGACTTCTGAGTGACAAAGGTGATGTCAAACTGAGATAAAAGCACTTGCCACTTGACACATCTACCCACTAGTGTTGCCTTCTGAAACAGGTATTTCATAGGATCATGTCGGCACAGTAATAGAACTGGATATGCCATCTTATAGTGCCTTAAGCATTGTGTGGCCCAGACAAGGGACAAGCAAACTTTCTCAATTGTGGTGTACTTAACTTTGCAATAATTGAACTTTTTGCTCAGACAACAAATGACCCTCTCCTTGCGACCTATTTCATCATGCTGACCCAAGACTGCGCCCATTGAGTGCTGTGTCACTGACAAGTAGAGTAATAGAGGACGTCTTGATGTTAGAGGAACTAAGACTGGTGGTCTTGCCAAGAGTTTCTTGATTTTGTCAAATGCTTCTTGGCACTCCTCAATCCAGTGGATCTGTGCATTCTTCCTCAGGAGCTTGAAGATTGGTTCACAAATTGGTGTTAACTAGGTAATGAATCGGCTAATATACTACAACCACCCCAGCAACCTTTGGACTTCTTTCTCTGTTGTAGGGGGAGGCAACTCAATGATGGCTTTGGCCTTGCTCGGATCTACCTCGATTCCCCTTTGGCTAATGATGTATCCCAGCAGTTTACCTGATGACACACCAAATACACACTTGTTGGGGTTCAACCGCAGCTTATACTTTCTCAGGCGGTTAAAGAGCTTCCTCAAACAAGCAATGTGTTCATCAGGCTCTTTCGACTTAGCAATCATATCATCCACCTAAACCTCGATGTCTTGGTGCATGAGATCATGGAATAAAGCTGTCATTGCCCTATGATATGTGGCCCCAGTATTCATGAGCACAAAGGGCATAACTCTGTAGTAGAAGACTCCCCATGGGGTAATAGAGGACGTTTTCACCATATCCTCTTCTGCCATTCGGATTTGATTGTATCTTGAAAATCCATTCATGAATGACAACATTTTGTGTCCTGCAGTATTATCTACCAGTACATCAATGTGTGGGAGTGGAAAATCATCCTTTGGGCTGGCTTTGTTTATGTCTCTGTAATCAATACACATTCGGATTCTACCATCATTCTTGGGTACCAGAACCACATTCGCTAACCATTCTGGGTAAAGGACAACCTTCAGGAAGTTAACTTTGTGCTGCTTCATTATTTCCTCCTTCAATTACAAGAGCCACTATGGTCGCCATCTAGGCAGTTTTTGCTTGATAGGCTTGACGTCAGGTTTAAGTGGTAATGTGTGCACCACTACCTCGACGTCCAGTCCAATCATATCATTGTAACTCCAGGCAAAGATATCTGCATATTCTCGGAGAAGCTCAACAAGTTCTGCTCTGGCCTGTGCTGGGAGTCTGGTGCTTATCTGCACTTCTTTGACATCTTTATTGGTGTCAATAGTCACAGTCTCTGTCTCATCTTCTACATGCAGGTTTGGGCCTTCAGGATCGTCATCGTAAGGCTGGAATTCCAGTGCATCATGACTCTCCTCTTCCACCTCCTCATCTTCCTCTTCTCCATATGCAATGAGCTCAGGAAGGACTTCTTGTTGGCACAACGGGTCTGTGTCTTCAAAGGTGCACACTTTCTCAACATTCTACCCTTGATATTGCTGTAGAATTGTCACTGTGACCCTAGTTTTCTTATATGCACCCCTAATGATTTCTGGTTCTACAATTTCTGAACTTGAGTCTGACTGTTTTTCTTCTAGCATACAAAAGCTTTTATTATCATGTTGTCTCTATACAGCATGTGCAATAGGTGGGCAGTTGTCCTTTGTCTGACTAATGTGAGTGCTGCAGCCCGAGTTCCCTCCAGAGCCTAGCTTAGGATCTTTTTTTTTTGGACCCCACTGCTCAAGTTGGGCCAGGTCTGATAGTACCACCTAGACCCGCCTCTCGACTGATAGGAGATAAACTCCTCTGGTCTAGCATTTAAAGATTTATTCTCCTCCAAGGTCATGATGGTAGACTGACCATGTGCAACTATTTGCTCCTCTGTATCCTCGATCATTATTGCCTTTCCTTTCTTGTGCTTAAGCTCATTTTGTGCATCCTCGACCTGTATTGATAAC
Source organism: Posidonia australis (assembly GCA_024699735.1). Lineage (NCBI taxonomy): Eukaryota > Viridiplantae > Streptophyta > Magnoliopsida > Alismatales > Posidoniaceae > Posidonia > Posidonia australis. The sequence goes on from JAMKQA010029559.1 coordinate 3,523, forward strand.
TGCTTTTGAAATAGAACTTCCAGATCACTGAGCATGTTATCCACTTGTGCTACCATGGCATCCCATTCCTCTTCTTCGGAAGCGAAATCCATATAATAGGTGTTGGTAGTTCTCAACACCTTAGGCACTGATTACGACTGCCCTGGCTGCAACCCCTACAAAACCGACTGTCGCTCTAAAGCTGCTACTGCTGATTCTACCCTCACTGAATCCCATATTGCATCAAGATTGGTAAAAAGATCCTCTGCTGACTTTGGAGGTGTCAATGCTAGCATAGCTATCCCCGGTAGCATGGATGATGTTGAATTCATTCCAAAGTCCATAACTTCATCCTCCGAATTGTAATCCTCTACACATACCCATTCAGGCCCATCAACCAGTTTGTCTGGCTCAGGTTTTGCAAGCATCAAACTCCAATTGGGATCCAGCAATCCCACACTGACAAAATTATTTATATCTCATGCAATAACATGCTTTGGAAACATACGACGCTTCGTGTATCTATCTTGCGGCTTGCGATCGTATCCCAATCCTTCGAACTCACGTCTTCTCTCCACGACAATTGGTTCTACAATTCCTTGGCCATTCCGCTCGAGAGGTGCTCCTTTCTCATACCCCCATCTTTGACATAGATTCTCGACCATCACAAAGGGGTTGCCAAAAGCGGCCAAATAGCTAGCACGTTCGAGAATTGGAATAAAATTGACCGATTTAAAACGGTCGACACGGTAGAGCACATCAGAAGGTTTGGAGTCAAAATGGATAGTATGAAGTGACACTGAAGAGACTGCCTCAACCCTTTTCTTTTTCAAGGTTTTCCGCCATCACGACAACAACGTCGTTGTTCCAGTGGAACTTAATCATATGGTGGAGGGCCGAGGGGATAACATGATGCTTGTGGATCTAAGGGCGCCCAAGCAAGAGATTGAAAGATGGTTCGAGGTCGATGACATAGAACTCGACCTCAAAACGAGTAGGACCAATGACTAAGGGAATGATCAAGATCCCTAAGGTGTCATGGTGCATGTTGTCGAATGCCATCATTCCCTTCACTGTAGGAGTAATGTCCTCCAATTTAAAGCCAACTTGACTTGCAGTTTGCAAGTGGTAGACATTCAAACCGGTGCCATTATCTACCAGAGTGAGAGGAATGTGGAAATTTTGGTATTGCACCGTGATGAATAGGGGCTGATTATGATTAGTCCCTATTGGAGGAAGTTATGAACTGGAGAAAGAAATGACCTCTGGCGTGGCTATCATCCCCACTATGTTCTCCAAGGCCGAAGGTTGTATGGTTGAAGAACCATGGGTAGCCTAAAAGACCCAAAAAAATGCCTCTCTATGCTCGGCTGAAGTATGGATTAAATCCCAGGTGGATATGTCTGCCTTGACTTTTTCAACTAGGCAGTGATGTCGGCTACTGGTGGGTCAACTTTGGCAGTGGGGTTAGCTCTTGTGACTGTCTCTTCAGCGATTGGACTGGGAGTATGGTTTTTTGCTTGGGTGGATGAAGTCACAGGCAGACTAGTTTTGTTTACTAGGACTGAGGCCTTGTATACCCTTCCCGACCATGTTACCTCAGCACACATTTCTGCGGTATAACTATAAGGCATGTAGTGGGTGTCCTGTGTCAAATTGATGACCACAAGAGCATGGGCCCTCAATTCCACTAGGGATGAAACTGGAGGAGTAGGTATTGGCGCTTGGTGTCTCGATTTGGCTTGTAGGCTAACTGTTGGTGGGGTGGATTGCATGGTGGGTCTGGTAGCCGTGCGCCTCGGTCGGGTAGTTAACTGGACCATATTGACAATAGAGCTGGAAGCTTCAATGAAGGATTTACTCAGCCGATAAGAGAGTGGTTTTGAAACATCGTGGATGAGGAGGGAAGGATCAAAAGATTCAACACCATCTGAAGAAAGGAAATGGACTCCCGAGGTTGGTGGACTATGTTGCTAGATGTGGATGTAGATGAATGCGGTGTCTATGCAGCGGGCTTGGACTCCGCCTCCTATGTGTGAATACTGATGACCTTTCGGTTAATCAGGCTCTCAATTGCATTCCGGAGTGTATAGCAGTTATCCGTAGAATGCCCCGCGATTCTATTGAAATTGCAGAATAAGTCTACTTTATACCGTGGTGGAAAGTGGGTTTGGCGGTAGGCGGATTTCCAGAAGCTTCAGTAATGACACTACCTTGGGAAGTATGACACTTAGCAGCTCGACCAAAGGAGTGTAATCCCTCTTAGAGCGTGGCGGTCATCTTGACCCTTGGTAGCGCCCTTACCTTGCCGGTGTGGGCTAGTAGACCTGTTCAACGGTGGTAGTGATTTGTGATGTGCGTGGCTCTAGGTGCAGGAGAGTAAACAACCAGAATCTGTGCTGGCGAGCTCAACACATTGGCCGGCACAACAAGAGCCCCCATGTATGCCACGGCATTCGTAGTAGAGTCTTTCTTCCGCCCGTAGCCAGTGCCGGATCCATTGTTACCATCGTTGTTGTTACCAGTTTCGTCGATAGCTATGGTCTACTTTGCGAATGCTGCTAACGCTGGGAAGCTTCCGTTATTTAGCAAGCTCTCTACATGGGTGCCAGCTCTGATCAGGGATGCAAAGGTGGTAATAGGCTGGATGCTCAGAAGAGCTCCAATGGCTGGCTGTGCCCCGCGAATTATTATTTCAATAGACTCTTCGTTAGAAGGTCTATCACGCACTTGTGATGCGAGGGCTCGCCAGTGCCCAACGTACTCCCCGAACGGCTCGTGGGGCTTCTGCTTGGTGGCTACTAGGTCCTCACGCTTTGGGACCATGTCGAGGTTAAAAGAGTACTGCTCTAGGAAAGCTTGGCTCAAATCATTCCAGGTCCTTATGGTAGACATATCCAGTGATGTGAACCATTATAAAGCTGGAACTGTAAGACATTCCTAGAAGAGGCGAATGAGAAGTCTATCTTCAGCCTGTAGCTGAGCGAGATCACCATAGTACGCCCGAAGATGTGAAATTGGGCAGCCTTTCCCATTGTAGTTCTCAAATTTTGGGATATGGAAGTTCGGTGGGAGTACCGCCTCTGGGAAATAACAGAGCTCCCAGAAGGAGAAAGACTAGTTGTCCCTGCCCTACACTTGACGTAGAGCTTTCTCCAGGTCATTCATCCTAGTGAAAAGTGCATTGGGAGTTGCTGCTGACATTGGGTATGCAGCCAGGGCAGGTCCTGCGTACATTGTGTCTATAGCACCCATGTGCACTTGCAGATCTATCATCTCACCACCTGGTGCCGTAGCGTGAGGGCCAGTGTACCCGTGCATGTGCGCTACTTATGGTGGTCAAGTTGAAGCTTGTACCTGATGCAAGGGTATAGAAATGTTATGCTGTGTGGGGCATGTTGTTGTGTGGGGGAGCAACAGCTGCAGAACTGGGACGGTCGGGTTCGTATGCTAGTGAACTCCCGACAGCCCAAAAGGCTGACCACCAGTGGAGGGAGGAATAAGCTGTGCATGCTGTGGTAGTCATGCTATTGGCAAAGTAGCAACGCCCATTGTCGGGACAGCGGGAAGCTGTAGCGACAACTGTTGTGGTGGTGTGACTAATGTAACGTGAAGTGCCTAAGTAGATGGAGCAGGATCCTCAGGAATGGGACAGACAGGCACAATCAGATTGGGATCCAAAGAGAAGGCCATGTTTTGCAACTTCTACGCAAGGGACAGAAGTTGCTGTGATTGAACGATGGTAGAACCGTCAGTAGCAGTACCGAGGGCTGGAAGATCAAGCGGCAGGGATGTCAAAGGAGGCTGGATGTTCAAGGATGTTGCAGGTCAAATTCCTACTGATGAGGCAATCGTAGCCAACCGAGTGTCAAGTGGACGAGGGTCAACTAAAGAACAGGACATGACCAGATCAGATGTCCTAGTGGTAGTCATAGTAACCGCCTCAACTGCGGGCTCCAGACCAATAAGGGTCTACCAATGTCCCGAAATTGGCGGACAAGGAACTCCAGGCGCCCTAAAGTTGCTATCGTGGAGTGAAGGTGGAATGACTGATGACATAGTAAAAGATGGAGGAGGGGCAGAAATAGGAATCCCCTCCAAGGCAGCTGGTGTAATAGTCTCAAAAGCTCGCTAGGCCATAGCGGACCGCGAATGTATAAAGATGGGGCTGCGATTGCAAGTGAAAGGACGACACCTACAAGGAGCTATCATCGGAAATGACGGATAGCTCGAGGAAAGATAGTCGAGAACAATGCCCTAAGATTGAGGTTACAGAAAGAAACTCCCAGGCCCAGACCTAGGAACTCGCACACAGAACTCTATACCTAGCAAAGGAAAAGAACATAATGTGTTAGTGAAGAAATGAAGACAAGACAACAAAAGAAGTAAGTTAGCTATGTAGTTGTTTGTTAGGGTGGCATGAATGTCACACATGCACATCAATGCTACTAATAATCTCTCTCTCACCATGCATGACCCACATGGATCTGACCATATGGGACGTACTCATGGGTTTGGGTTTTGACTCTAGTAAGAAAAATAAGATCCCCGTTCTAAATCTTGGCCGAAGCGAAGGTAGTGAATGGGTGGTGCGTTGGTGGCCTCATCTCCTACAGTAGTATGGAGCTCTACCCTCTACTAGCACCGACACGACCCCAGACAAGGGAGGACAAACTAGCAACACGTCCTACGCCAAAGCTATAGAATGGGCTACTAGAATTGTCCTTCGTAAACTGTGGGTGATCGGGAAGAGAAGATGCATGCCCTATATGATCAATCATGCGATATGCTTTTGTGTCTTTTACTTGCGTTTTATTAAACCATAGGGATTTGTGAGCATTTGTCTCTAGTTATGCCTTATTATTTGTTCATCTGAGTTTGTGTGTTTTATTTTAACCAGATAGGGAGGCAAACATGTCTCTACTCTCTTAATCATGGGAAATTAAAATAAAAGGAAAAACACACAAGCATGGCATCCAAACAAGTCAGACAAAAGGCATGAACATGGCATGTGCTGGTGTGGTGCTCACAAGTTGGTGTATAAGAGCAAGTATTGACAAACAAAGCATGAATTAAGTCATGTGCATGTGCGGTGGCATAGCAATAGTGTAAAAAAGGAAAAAAAGGCATGCTTAGTCAAATATGTACAAGCAAACAAGACAAACAAACAAGCACAAAGTATATAGACCAAAGACAAGTAGGGAAACCAGAAAGAAAGCTAGAATCTTGTTATCCCCAATGGAGTCACTAGTTCCTGTAACCATGCCAGTGGAACACTGCACGGCTCTCCTCTACTAGGTGCGTGGAAGCACTCGAGGAGACCCGATATAATCACGGCGAAGATGGTGAATCCGGAGAAGAATACTAGACTCGGAAACGCCAAGGAAAGATAAGAAAGGATAAGGAAAGGAGTCACCACCTAGTCTTTTAATGGAAAGACGAGGACAACCAAACACACAGGAAAACCATGAAGCAAATAAGATGCAAAAAAACATGTGCACTCCGTGCCTAATGGATATAATGCACTAATGAATGTGGGTCAGAGAAAGGATAAGGATTCTAGTTACTCATGGGGAAGGGGTTAAGCACCCCTATATGCCTGAGAAAACTCGGTCTTTCTAGGTTTCCTACTTGTCAAAGGTCAAATGGGTGTGTGCTTGCTTATTCTGAATGCTCATGCTATAAATGACTGAAAACATGCCAAATCAAAGAGAAGAAATGAGATAAATGGGAAAAGTTAATCTAAGGGTCATATGTAGGCATTGAGAATGCCGCTTTACTGTACGCATTCAGTAAAATATGCATTCAGAATGATTTTCAAAAAAGTTTAGGGGCTAACATGCAATTTAACCAAAGAAACAATGCATTCAGAGGAGTTTCAGCAGAATACAGGGGTTAAAATGCAATTTAACCAGAGAAATATGCATTCAGAAAGGTTTCAAAAAAGTTCAGGGTCCTTTATGCAAAAATATTGGATTGAAATGCATGAAAATAAACTCTGGGGGTTTTTGCTAAACTTTTAAATCTGGAAAACATTATTTTGAATGTTGAGGGAGTATAATGCAATATTTTCAGTTAAATTTTATTCAAACAAATTATGAAAAATGATTTAGGACCTAAGTATATGAAAAGGACCTATTTGTAACAAAAAAAAAGATCTAAATGCAACAGACAGAATGTTTTAGAATTTTATTAAAATAAAAATGTTTTTAAATTGTTTTTATAAGAAAAGGTAGCGGCGGCTACCGGTGATGGAGCTCTTCCATCGATGACTGCCGGAGAGGTCACTAAAAGCTATCCCATGGTCTGATCTGAGATCAGACCCCACGAGAAGCAAGAAGAAAAAGAGAAGAGGAGATCCAATGCTCTGGATCGAGCATCCAATAGTGGGAGTGGACCTCGCACCTACCTCGCCGTCTATGCACTCCGACAATGGCGTCGGGGAAGAAGGGAGACTGCTAATGCTACGACACGGCAATCCGGAGGTCACGAATGCTATGGGGCATCGAGAGGAACCTTTTTCTTCTTCTAGAAGCTTGTATGGTGGATGATGACGCAGAGGGGAGCTTCGACTACCGTCGACGTCTTTTCCTCCGGTAAGCGAGGTCGCGGGCGTGTTGCAGAGGTCGTGGCATAGATCTAAAGGCTCCGGAGTACTAGGGGCACGCCATGGAAGCTTTCAGGAGGTTCGGAGCAGCGCGGAGTGGTTGGAGGCGTGCATTCCAGTTCTGGCTTTGATCATCTTCTCCGGCGACAGCAAAATATCGCGATTCCGGCGATCCTCTGGTGGAGACCTCCGCTGTGATCGGAATGGGAATTAGAGGGGCAGAAAAGCATGAGGTAGGCTAGGAGTGGTAGACCTAGGGTTCTAGGACCTGGGACAAGCCCTGGATCATCACCTCCACCTATATCGTCAGAAAATGGCGACAGCGAGGCCTAGGGAGTGATTCCGACCAGAGGAGGCTTCAAGCTTGATTGGAAATGATCCAGGAAGACTACGGGAGCTCTAGGAAACTGAATTCGAAGCTAAATGAGGTTGGAGGAGGGCGTACCTGGCCTGATGACACGCGTCTCCCCGCAGCTTGCTGGAAGTCGCCTGAATTCTCCACTTCTCACCTCTGCGAGCCCATCTCTCTCTCTAAAATTCTCACTCGCTCTGGATTCTCTGTTTCTCTCCCGCCAAAAGACCTCCAGACATCTGCCTCTATTGCTCCTTTTATAGGTGGAGGTCATCGGTGGCCGCTGTAACAAACTACTAACTAAACCTAACTGAACCCAACAGAACCTACAAAGCTCAAGCTCGAGGAGTATGGCTACTAGTCAGTGAGCATGGATGAGTGGCTCAGTGGCTGGCTCGTGTGGTGTTGGCTGGAATCAGTGAAGGAAAAAAATTGGTTTATAGGGTGAAGGAAACAAAATGTAAATGGAGAGGTGGAGATGGGTTGTTGGGTTGGAAAAGAAGAAAATGGGCTGAATTGTTGCATTGTGGGCCTTATGGGCCTAATTAGGCATGATGGACCTAAGTAGGCTTCCATGGGCCTAAATGGGCCTAAGTGGGCTTAATGGGCCTTCATGGGCTTTGTGGGCTTAATTGGGCCTAAGTGGGCCTAGGTGGACCTACGTGGGTTTTCATGGGCTTTGTGGGCCTTCATGGGTTTAAGTGGGTTTTCATGGGCTTAATTGGGCCTATGTGGCCCTAGGTGGACCTAAGTGGGCTTTGTGGGCCATAAATGAATTAAATGGGCTTTGTGGGCCTAAACTAGGGTTTTAGCTCATTTGGGATCAATGTCTAGCCACCACACTTCCAACCTGCAAAATTGAAAAATTGGGGTGTCTACAATAGGTGTGATTGTTTCAGCCCTATGCATAGTACAACCAGTCTCTCCTTCGGACATCACCATAGTTTTCGCACAACCAATGCAGCCAGTAACACAGTCAGGTAGTTCACACATGGCATCAACAGCTGTCACACTATAGTCTAGCTCACTAGTGGATCAGTCAGCTGATTCCACCACATTAGTAGTACACCCAGTCTCACTGTAGAGTTTGGTAGCAGCAACAGTAACTCCACTGTCCACCTCAGCAAATCTAGCACAGACATCACTCCCCACAGCATCATCCACTATTCCACCACCTACGCCAGTAGAAGGTGTAATCTCCAACTTGGTTGCTAGCAATTGGTCTAGTAGCTGGGTGTGATAACTTCATCCACACACCCTCCGAAACATTCGGTAGTCCCTCTAGCACCATCATTGCCAATCCAATTCTTGCTCACTATTAGAGACATTGCATTAGGTGTAGGAACCCCAGGCCATGAAGAGTCCATGCATGCATAGGCCTACTATGTCGATCTCACCTTAGATGAAGAGGATGGAATGGCCATAAAGGTTCAAGTGGACACAATGCTACAATATTTGGAAATATTATTCCAAGCGTAGCTAACCGCACTAGCAGTGAATTTGGTAGAAAAGAGCAAGACGAGGAAGGGTAAATAGTAGCTACCGATCATGGGACGGTGTCTACACCTCAAAAATCCCAACACTAGTTAGCCATCATGGCCCGTGGAGAAGAAGAATTAGTTTTCGCTAGACCAAGGGAGTTAATCTCTTAGCAGCTAGGAGGCAGGTCTAGATGATTTTGGTAGCCCAAGTGTGTAAGGTGAGGATAAAAAAAACCTAATTTCGGCTCGTCACTATAGATGTGGTGATCCATTCGTAATGCTTTGTGAATAATCAATCTATTGATGATGAGGAGGCTTGTGGTCGTGGGTTCACTGGTTAAGCAAATCAACAGCTGGATGTCGTTCAGCAACTTCCTCATGTGATGTGGCTTCTTTCCCTTCAAAACAGGTAGTTATGGATTAGATGAACGTGTAGTAAGCAGAATCAAAATAAACAATAAAAACATAACCAAATGCACTAAATACTTACTAAGGGTTGTCCCCGCATGCATATGCCTTGCGCTAATTTATGTCATGTAATGGATTTATATAATAATAAAAAGTAATGCAAGAGTTGGAAGATACCCCCTTTATCTTCATACGCTATGGAGTGGATGAGAAAGTGAAGGCCTAGATGGAGCTCCAAAGGTGCACTTTGGCTAGGAATGAGACATGATCTCTGCGATCTAAGATTCTCACGGGATTTTGGGAAGGCCTCACTTCATTTCGCTCTCTCTTAGTAACCTATCTCTAGTTTCATATGGCCCCCCAAAAATCAAGGTCTGGGGGTCTATTTATAGACATGAGGATGTCAAATCTCATTGAAAATCAGATTATGGAAGCTTTTAGAAGCACAAAAAATTCTAAAATGAGATATCTTGATCTCGTTGCCAATACCATCGATGACAGATATAGACATGTCACCTTAGTGACTAGCGACAACCCAAAATCTTCTATTTTTCCAATGTGGGAAAATAGATTAAGGGCTAGTATCCTACTTCATAGGCATTGAACTCTAAATATCCCTATTTTTTAAATAAAATTCCAAAATCGAGACAATAAATATTTAGCAACTGTAAACAACTCGTCCTGATATTTTAACATTCTCTCGAAATCATTAGAATATTCTAGAAAATATTTGAATTCAAAATGAAATTTTAAATCCAAACTCATAATCGAAATCAAATTTACAAGATAAAATCTCCAATAATTACAAGAACTATGTCAAATATATCTACAACAAATTCCAATCTCGTAACTAAATAGATATTTGGAAATTAAGCACACATTGAAATTATCCTTTCAAATTATAAATATTTCAAGAATTTAAAAAAAAAAGTAATAATATCATATCTTGTTTTAAATCATGATAAAAAAGTATGTTATTAATCCTAACATTGCCCACTCTTCTACAACTTTCTAGGATTATCTAGCATTGATAAAGATTTATAATAATACTCTAGAAATAAATAAGTACTTAAAAAATCCTAGCAATTAGATTAATCACGAGAAAAATCAAGATAATATTCATAAATATCCCATATATTATATTAAAGCCTCGAATAACAAACTATCTAGAGAGAGAAGTCTAAGATGTGAAGCACCTGCTGAGCTAGCGTTAAGACACCTCATCGCCTATTATAGAGGCAATGAGATATGTCACCTTCTTACGTGGCGGCTAAACATGTCACCTGTCATTAAGGCACCATTCTGGTCTTTTTCATTTTACCACCTACATTTTATGTTAAATCCACAGAGATTCCTTAGAATTACGAAAAATACTCAAAAATCATAAAAACATCTTCTTTATGCTCAGAGTATTCAAATTTGCCACCAAATTGAGTAAGATGAAAGCACTAGCTCTGCCACAGCTAGCGTCTCACATCAAAATGTTCAAGGGACTCACGCTTGCCACCAACTTGAGCGGGCTAGCACTACCACAGCTAACAATCTTGAACAAAGTAAAATCAAGAGTGTTTTTAATGAAATCATGAAATATCTGGAAAATAGAGTGGAAGATCCCTCGCATCATGTGATCTAGGGTGCCTCACAGGTTCCTATCTTAGATGGACTCTACAAAATACAGAAATGGGATATCTATTGACACCCCTCATTGGAAGTGATCTATTGACAAGATTGGCTCAAAGGTAAAAACGATATCTCCATTGAGCATTTCTTGGAAAGGGGAGCTCACTCTCAAACGGTCCGCCACGTTTGGACCATTAAAGGAAGAATAAAAGAGGGAACAAACTTGATTTCAAAGCTATGTGTCACAACCAAGTTGTTCATTTAACATTGCTGTCATATTGAAGGCTCAGTCATGGAGGAGTCTAGCCAGTTTTGGAACTATGAGTCACAATTGGATGTCGAGACCCTATGAACTACGTAATGATGTCACTTCAATGAGGCAGAAACTAAGGATGGTCGTGGGGCATAACCCTAGTACCGACTAGGAGTGAAATGGTGATGATCATGGGGCAAGTACCCTAGCGCCGATCAAAAATAAAAAGGGATTTGTGGCATGAATGCAATTTGTTGTGGTCAAGTGTTTTTCGTCCTCGAGTGTGACTAGTACTCTTAAGAAAGGTCTGTCGTCCTACAACTCTACTTATCAAGTAAAAGAGTTCTATGAAACAAATCGAGTGAGGGACTGAACCCTTCCTTTGCCAAACTGAGGTTTCTTTTCTTGATTAAGCTGTGTCTGTGTGCACAGTCGGGACTCCAAAGGCGGAGGCCCGTTGCTTGATGTGATGCATAGTTGGGACTTTAACGTGCATGATGGGACTTGATGCAGCATCGCAATAAGATAGATGTGAAGCTCACGATGGGACTTGATGTACTAACACCTAGTGGTACTTGCACACTCAATAACATGTTAGTAATCAAAAGGTGTACCATTCCCTTCCTCAAAAGAGTTGGCTAGGAAAGATACTGCAGTGTTATCCTTTACTCCCCCATGCTAAGGATTAGGTGGAGGGAATCAATCTTAGCCTTAGCTGAGATGGAAAATCGGAGCCCGATGGACATCGATTGTGAGTCATCCATGGATGCTCTAACATCATCACTGGAAAATGTCTTCGTGGAGGAAAATGCACCCAAGCCATGAAGGCACGCTTTGTAGGACGCCTAACTCTAGAACCTAGTGGGTCGATTCTTACATCACTAGCCAGACCGATTCCAGTTTCCTTTCTTACTAGGTTTCCACTTGTAGGTAAGGTAGATGGCATTGCTTTTTATTTATTTTTAGGTTTTCTTGGTTTTTTGACTTTTTAGGATTTTTGGATTTTCTATTTTTTTTTGTATTTTTTTATTGTTTTTGGAATTTTCGATTTTTTGATTTATTTTATTGACTGATGAGTGCATGGTCACAACCTCTCTCTCACATATCTTGCATCACAGTCTCATATTATCCAAGGTGAGATAGTGGTCTCTTTTATCATGCCTTGTCCTTTTGAGAACTCGAGACTTCGCGTTAGCCTTAATTGATTATTACCTCCCTTATTTACTTAGTCCTTGAGATTCTAAAGTTTTCTGCCCCTTGCCTATGAGTGGAAGAATTGGGGGAGACTAGAGGTTTAGTAGACTCTTGGCATCGGTTATAGCTCTAGTGCCGCCTACCGGTGGTTGGCCCTTTGTTCTTGTAGCTTTCCCAAGGGTTTTTTGCTTTTCTTTTCTTTTATTTTCCTTTTTTCCTTCTCTTTTGGGGTTCTCCTATCTTATTATTTTTCGATAAGTGCCTACTCATCACTGCCTTCTCAGTCTTATGCTATGATAGCACAGCTACTTGTCTATTTTCTCACTACATTTTGAGAACCCGCCTATCACTGCCTTCTTGGACTTATGTTATGATGACGTACTCGATTTTTCATACTCTCCCAACTTTTGGGCACTTTTCTAAGTTGTTTCACTTTTGCTTCAGCACACTCACCCATCAACACTTTCACGAACTTATGCTACGATGCCAATCACGATGCATTGGGTGAGAGGCTATTATGATATGCCTAAGCTTCAAACCCACTTTACTCTATATCTCCCTGTCTAGTGTATGTGAGGATAGGACAAGGTTAAGTTTACCCTAGCATCTCAGCTTCTTTTCTTTGTAGGAGACAACTATCTTCTTTAACTGGTACTAGGTCTTGAGTGCTTTCTAGGCTTCAATATGTTGATTAAGGGTGTACTTTTAGAGTATATGTAACTACCATGGATCTGAAGAGATCTTCAGGTCATCCAACCTGATTGAGCGAACCTTCCCTTGGTGCCACATCCTCTACTTAAGGTAAACCTTGGATAATATTTTGGCAGCTTTGCCAAATGTTCTTATGGTGTCAGGTGTGACCCACACTTGTCAATCATCATTATTATTACTACGTTTTATTGCTATTTCCACCTAGTCTAGCATGTAGAATAACAAAGACAAATGAAGGAAAATGTTCAAAAAAGAATGGAAATTAAATGTTTTATTTACATGTTTTTGCAAAGGAAATGACCTTGCCCCTAGTCAAGCTCAATCGAGTCTCTTATTTCCCTCGCTAGATAGAAGGGTTTACCTGTGGGATGGAATCAGGTATTGGTGGGGCATCTTCGTGTTTGTCCTTCGGTTTGTGCCCAATCTTTGCCTTGTGAAGATTGCAGTTGGGCTCCTCTTGGCGTACGTCTTTTAGCATTGAGGATTGGGGTGTTGGTGGCGCATCATCTAACTTTTCTTTTGGTTTGCACCTAGTCTTTGCCTTGTCAGGGTCACAATTGGACTGATCTTAACTAGGCTCCTCTGACATGCCCATGGTGTCTTGATCTCTTTGTGAGGATTCCCTTAAGCTTCCATTATGACTACTGAGCTCTCGTCGAGTCCCCTTTAGGCTAATGTATTTAGTGATGCCCCTAGCATGATCCACTTCCTCTATAGGATCAGGTGGCTTCTGTAGAGGCTCTTCTCTAGCACAGGTTGCTTAGGGATGTTGGCAGAGTAAGTTGATTGTAGCTTCTAGGTAGTACCAGTCTGAATCAACATATTCATCATACATGGGCTACATAGCATTTTCCCCCATCATGTCTTGGAACATATGGGAATCTGGCCCTTCCTCATACCAGGGGTCTGAGTTGTAACGTTCCTCCAGATGTTCTTCATCATATAGCTCCAGTGGGGGTCTTTCTTCACCCAACTCTAGCATGGTGGGTTCCAATGCTATCCCTAAATCTACCTAGTGATTAGCTTTGACGACGATCACTTTCCCTTGATGTTTGAATTTTAGAAGCTGATGTACAGGGGAGGCAACAATGCCAATTTCTACCAACGAAGATCACCCTAAGATTAATGGTTTAGCCAAATCATGCTCCATTACTATAGCCATGGTGTTGCTGGCAAGGAGACCTACAATGACGCCCAGCTGAATTATCCCGATCGCTTCCTTTAGACTATTGTCATAAGCTATGTAGGGAAAGTGACGCTCGGTAATCCCCATTTCTTCAATGTCGAAGGACTTTAGGGTGGACAAGGGACAAATGCTTTGGCTAGCGTTAATATCGACGAGTATCCCATGGAGCAAACGGTTATTGTTGTGTGCATTGATGATTAGTGGCTGCGATCGCTCCTCGGGTACCGACAATTCCACATCTCAAAGACGATATTTTCCTCTTCGAACTTTGTGATGATCTCTCGAGTTAGTTTGGGGTCGTCTTCTTCCTCACCCTGTTGGTTGTCCCAAGGTTCGTCTACATCCTCCTCTGACCATATCCCTAGCACAAGCGTTGTTGGTGGATCTTTCTCTTCTTCTTCGATGCTAGGTGGCACTAGGTCCAAGTCTGCTTGCATATGTAGGACAAATGTTGGTTTTGGTAGAGTAGTTGGCTAGGCGTCCTTTTTAACTCTCATGTCTTGAGGCGGCTCTCCTCACATATTGAAGGGTCCCCTTCTTCATTAATTGGTTGTTCTTGACTAGGGCTTGCCTGGACATACTCAACATCTACCAGCTTTAGGATTGTAAACTCGTCTTCCTCAGCCTCCATGTGGATAGCTGAATGGTTGGGTAGTGGACTGCTACCCTCAACCAGCATTCTGCAAGCGTGATTGAGTGGGGTTGGGAGCGGTTGATCGTCTTTCTCTTCAACTCTATGGGGGAGGGACAACATGATAGCCCTCTTGCCTTTGTTGTTGCCCCTATTAGGCGTTGACTTGGCAGTTCAGACGTAGCTCCTGTTGATGTTGTTGGGGCTACTACTGTTGTGTTAGCGGCCTATGGTGCTAGACCAACTGCCCCTGGTGTTGGACTAGCTATCCTTGATTTGGAGCAAGTTGACCCTAATATGTCTCTAGTCGCACTGACTACCCCTTGTACAAGACTAACGGTCCTTGCATTGGATTGGCTGATTCTGATGTTGTGTAGTGACTTGAGCCATGCTGCCTGTTACCTCTTCGAGTGTGTAGTCAGTGATCTTCTTCCTGCCCGTTCCGTCATGCTCCAAGAATGATAGATCCTCTTTATTGTGATGGACCCTTATGGCTCTATCATACAATTGGGAGTACTTTTGAAAGTCACCCATTAGAAAACCCACTCTTAATGCTCTAGTGGTGTTCTGGGCTATGATTTAGACTACATGGTGTTTTGGGATGTAGCATTCACATCTAGTAGGGTCAGAATCCACTGGTCAGGGTCGGAATTGGGCCATGAATCCATCGGTCAGGGTCGGAATTCAAAGGCAAAGGGTGGCACCGAGATTCATCCATACGGATAGAATCTGGGATGGGACAATCTAGACTCCGTCCGGTAGTCTAGAGGAAGATGGAAATGGGCCTTGAATCCGCTAGTCAGGGTCAGAATTCAAAGGCAATGGGTGGCACTGAGATTCGTCCGTTTGGATAGAATCTGGGATGGGACAATCTAGACTTCGTACGGTAGTCTAGTGGAAGATGGAAATTGGCCTTGAATCCGCCGGTTAGGGTCAGTATTCAAAGGCAAAGGGTGGCACTGAGATTCATCCGTATGAATAGAATCTAGGATAGGACATTCTAGACTCCGTACGGTAGTCTAGAGGAAGATGGTAATGGGTCTTGAATCCGCTGATCATGGTCGGATTCAAAGGCAAAGGGTGGCACCAAGATTCGTCCGTACGGATAGAGTCTGAGATGGGACAATCTAGACACCGTCCGGTAGTCTAGAAGAAGATGGAAATTGGGGCCTATATAGCTTGTTCAGCCAGCAGCAGTTTGTCGGGAAACTCTTGCTTGTAGGCGCACTCTTAACTACAACTGCTTTGCATGCTCGCTTCATGCTATTGATGCTGTAGGACGATGATGGTCAATCCAGATAAACTGTTGCTCTAATTCTGTACTAATACACTGCACTTGGGTGGATAAGGGCTCCACGAGGGCATTGTTTCTTCCTTGAATAAGACAAACCTGCTGGAAGATTTCCGACAACTCTATGGGCTTGCTGTCGTGTTGCTAACCAACTTTTGGGGAGTTAGTCTTTGGCACTGGACTGTCGACTGTGCTCTCGCCTGCTGACTATGGGAGCATTGACATTCCAACTTTGCTCGGACCTTAGAGGCTTATGGCTGTTGTTGTCCTTGCTTCTATGCTCGAGCTATGGAGTAGGCAACACATTCTGGATGAAGATACTGTCCCCAAAATGGTCAACCAACAGGACAGCTGATATGCCCCTGGTTGAAGGGGAAGGCTATCACTATAAAGGCAGCTGACATGCGCCTGGTGTACGGTATCCTATGCCAGGTCTTTTGCCAAGGGGCAGCTAACATGCCCCTAGTTTAGGACCCATTGAGACCTTGCAAAGTGGACAAGCGATAATGCATGCAAGAATGATAGTGTTATATTGTATCATCCCTCAGGATTTGGAATGCTAATGATGTCTGCTATGAGAAGAGGAGAAGACCTCGATTCACAAGACACTACTCGGATTTCTAGGTTGTTGATGGCTCTCCAGGAAGGATGATTTAGTAGGTTAGGCTTTGTACCAAACTTTTGTGGACTTAGACTTACTTTTTTGGCTTTTGACTTATTTCTTTTCTCCCTCATAGGCTAGTAGGCTCGCTCTAACCCTTGCTTGGGGGTAATGGACATCCAGATTTAGAGGGGTCTGCTAGATTTTTATGCAAGGGGTGGCTAGTCCCTTGGGCTGGTTGGATCTTTGGGTTGTTCGCTTCGACTCCTTCCCAAGGTAAGTGGTAGGCATAGAGTTGGCCTACTTGCTCTCTCTCTGTTAGGGCTGGCTTCTGTCTTCTTATTTCTTTTACGCCCTTGTGGATATATTTTTTTTTAATTTTTCTATTTTGGCTCACACTCATGCTCGCTCCTAACATTTTATCTCCCTCTGGAGGTATAAGTCACTATGGGAGTTTGGACATTTTGCCTAACCACGTTTGGGTGGTAGTTCCCTCACTCACTAGAATGTCTAGGTAGTATCAACTGAAGAGGTATAGACCTTTCTCAAGTAGGCTAGCTATTCCAACTTTCGTCATCGAGATGTGATGTTGATGCTTTTATGCACAGATGCATGCAGTTGTTGGTGCGCTTGAGTTACTGATATGCATGAAAGTAAAAGTGCAAATGCTGTGGATTAGATGCACTTGGATTGCCTATGCATGCATGATGGAGTAGTGGATGGGGTATGATGCGCAAAAGGATACTTTGCAAGGTGAGGATACATTCCTTCCGCTCAATGCTAGTACTTCTTCAAATAACATGTGCTTACTAGCTTAGATAGCTCGACGCTGTCCATGTCTTCAAGGATTGTTGCGCACCCCGAATAGGCTTACTTGATCGGCCAGAACCATGATGGATGAGTGGTCTGACTACTGATGGGGGATATTGGCTCTAATTCTGACATTGTAGACACCCCGATTTTGAGGTAACCCAGGAATGAGTGTCCTTATGTTGCTTTGGATGTGATCAGCCCTTGAACCGAGCCCAAACCCATTAGCCAAAGCCCCAATCAGAGATTTGTGACTTGGTGTGGCGCACCAAGATGGCGCACATAACTGGCTCACCAACCTAGCGCCCAGCTCTGGCTGCTGACCTTCCATCTTCCGGACTGTTACTCTTGCAAACGAATATGCCAACGAATATTCGAGGCTTTTCGTTTGCAAGACCCCTTTGTAACCTCCCTAGAGACCACTATAAAAAGGCCCCTAGAGCAGCCATTCCAAGGCACCCATTTTGTGAGAGAAGAA
>JAMKQA010029560.1:0-34051 GCA_024699735.1 Posidonia australis
TTTTTATTACTCATTCAAGGTCAATCCATTCTCAAGTGACTAGCTGAGAAATCTTCCAGCCTGATCTTATCAGATACACTGTACCAATAGGATAGGTAGAGAACGAAATTCTAAATAATACATGCTTTACCATACTTAAGGACATTTTATGAGAAACAAGGTCCTGGGTACCTGCTCTCTCTTCTTTAATTCTGCCTCCTTTGCTTGAAGCTCCTTCTCTTTTCTCTTAAGATCCTGTGTACAAAGAAAATTAGGAAATAATCTCCATAACAGAAAAAAAGGATCACAACTTACCTGATACAATGGTACAACCTTTGTATTATCAAGAGGAATGTCGATTGTTGCTCCATGATCACTGTAGAAATCAGCAGGTTCAGGAGGAAGAGGTGACAACGTCGTGCTTGAAGCAGGAGGAACACTGCCAGGATGCTGAGGATGTACGGTAATTTGTATCATAATTTTGAACAATGAGAATAATCACAAGTATAGTGTCACTCAGTATGCCTAATTGTCAGGTGAAACAAAACATGTGAAAACCTAAAACTATAGTGATGTGAGTCATAACCATGAACAGTGAGAAAAATCACAAGTTATAACTATTATCATTTGCCTAATTGTCAGGTGAGACAAAACATGTGAAAACCTAAAATTGTAAGTAATATATCTACTAGTCGTGTGAATTAGAATGAGGAAAGGATGTTTCGTTAGGACTAAGGAGTATACAATCGATTCGAACAATAGTGTAACTCAGACATAAATTGCAGTTTTGACTTTTGAATATGATTGCCATATCAACACCAGAATTGGAAGTTGAACTTCATCAAGTGCTTCAAAAGTAGGTGAAAGCGTGAAACGAGAAATATATTAAAAAAAATTGGAAAAACATGCTTTGGGGGTACAACAAACATGAAGACAAGATACAAAATTTAATCTAAAATACTCAAAACGATAACCAACCTTCATGCTAAAATCTTAAGATTTGACACTTGAAACCAGATGCCTAGTAGTGGATCTAGATATCCAACCTAGAAAAACTGACAATGAGTGAGTGGTCTAGGATTTCATAAGGCTCATGAATATCTTTTAGTTTCCCAAATGAGACTATTCTCTAACACACACCGTCGTGGGCAACCTCTTTTGTGCTCTGTACACGGACATATTTTTAGCAGGCAACATGAAGGGTAGAAATGTCATTTGACCCCTACTAGTATGTGTTTTGGCTCTTACACAATTGTAGGAATTTTGGATTGAATTATCAAATCAAATACAACTCAAATATATCCAATCCCAACTACACCAAGATTATAGGAATAAATTGTTGTTATTCTTCTATTCAAAGGATGAGAGATCCTGTTTGTTTTCTTTGCCATCTCTTACTATGGTCTGAAGCAAGTGCCACAACCATGGTTCCATCAACTAAGTAACTTCTTGTCCACTTAGGCTTCACTGCCCAGCAAGGAGACTCCTCTCCCTTCACCAAGCATGGGCACAACTACAACATGATACTACATGTGCAAGTTGATGACATCATCCTTGCAGGAAGTCATTCAGATCTTCTGGCCACCTTAGGAAAGGAATTTCCTAAGAAAGAATTTGGTTTTCGACCTATTTTCATGGAATTATGGCAGCAGAATTCTTTGTTTAGTTATCTATATTGGCTCTTGTTTGGGTTGTTCAATCCCTGTTAATAAGAGATTAGCTCTTCTGTCAGGTCTGTTTCATACCCCCATCATCAACTACCAAAGATTATCAAAGGTGGCCGATTAGCATTCAGATTATCAATTAAAGAAGTTTAGATTCAAGGATCAAATGCTTAGCTTGTTGATAGGTGTGCCTTAAAATGAGAAAAACTTCCTCCCATGGTTTCAAAAATCGGCACATGTCGATGAAGTTTCACCAACATGTATCTACTTTCTAAACCTTTGACATGATATTTGCATGTAAATGCAGAAATACTAGATTTTTTACCCATTTCCACCCTTGTCGAGTTGGCTTGTCGTATTAGGTCAACATTGTATATTTTTTACACTGAGAATGATCAACACGGCTTGTTTATAAGTCAACATGGTCAACATGGGTTCCTACTGGATCTACTACTAGCTGTTGCTTCTCCTCCTCCATGATGCTGCTGGTTGCTCCTTCTCCCCTTTGTTGTTGATGTGTTGCTGTTTGCTCTTTCTAATTTAGTATGTTTTCACAACGAGATTCTCGTGGATTTTGCGAAGTGACAACATCTGAGGTAGTCTTCAATTAAACTCTACATCTCCAACACTTGAATGTTCTCATTTCTACTTTCTCTCCATATTAACTATTGTGCAAACTCTTCATTTTAAACATATACCAAGTATTTTTAGGTATGATTTATACATTTATTAAGCATTCTTAGGTATTGTTTATGTTATAAGATATTTAGATTAAGCCTATGTAACGTATTTTAATATGATACATGTTAAGAAGTAGATTTAAGTAGCATTGGGGTAGATTATTGTTTACTTTAGCTTATCATAAAGTTTCAAGTCGAAACTCTAAAGGTTCTCATCTATGTTCATGAACTTCCATAAATTTACGACACTTACACTAATATTTCTACCGATGTTAGACATATTTCCTATTTTTGTTAGACTGAAGTCTAATATGAAATCGATATTTAAAACCATGATTATAGCAGACAAGAATGATAAAGGTTTGTGACTCATGTAATCTTCAGGACGTTGTGAGATAGTTTGGTCCATACCTAGTGTAGGCGTTGGCCAAATTGCATGAGGATTATACTCTCTTCAATAAATTCATGATTTACTACATCATACCAAGATGGCAAATTACAAGCCAATCTCCACTCCGATTGCCAATGGCTCAAAGTTATCTGCAATTGATAGTGAGCTACATTAGGACCATTTGAGCATTGTAGCATTGTGGGGGCTCTACACTCTACAGTATTTTACTCATTCACAACCTGATATTGATCAATCAATCAAATCCATTGATTCCTGCACAAACCCACAGCATCACATTGGAAGGCTGTGAAACAACGAGCAGTAGTGTGCTCAAGCACAGAGCCTGAATACAAAGGTTTATCCAATACTACAACTAAAATCATGTGGTTGCAATTTGTCATGAAAGAACTCTTCACCACAATCTCCAGTTCTGCGGTGTGACACCTTATTGACAATTCATTTATATGCTGATGTAAAATTCCACTCTCGTGCTAAATGCATTTAGATTGATTTTCACTTCGTGGGTGATGTACTTCTTGTCAACTCCAAATATGATTCATGTCTTCATGTGATCAAGTGGTTGATGTCTTCGAAAAGGGTTTGTCCTCTAAACATCTCAGTGAATTACGTCACAAGATTGCAGGAGCGTTGAACAGAAGGAAAAAGAAATCCTTTGGATAATTTGAACAGTTTGAATTTAATTATCTTGCTAGATGTATTCTTATAATCTTGGCACGGTTATAAATATAAGTAACGTGTCTCCCTCTATCTCTCTCTCTCTCTCTCTCTCAGAGTAAGTAGAGAAGGATTATCCAAATCTGACAGTTAACGCCCCGAACTTTGTAAAAGCATAATTATTAAGTCATAGCAACATGAAAACATGGGTTCAGTTCTGGGAAACAACTAAAGGCAGTCCGGTGTGGACGAAAAGATGCATCACGAAAGATGATATGTCTGTCCATGGTGAAAACACCTTGAAAACTAAAAAATCAAGGGATATAAGAGAGAGTATCAAACAAAGCAAGGAAACTTACAGTCATATAGAATGCACCGGCACCATAATTGGGTTTTGCGGCAGACCTTCCACGAGCTGCTTGGTCCTGCAACCAGAGAAAAGGTACATGCTTGCTTGCTTGATAACAAGGTTTCAGTTGGATCTAATCTACAGAATAGGATCTAACTAGTAATTGTTATTTACAGGAAGGAAGGGCAGGAATGCGTACTGCAAAAGGATTGACTTCTTCTTCCTCGTCGAAGGGATTGTCGTAATTCCCAGCCATCACTAGTGTAGTCACAGAAGAGACGAGATTAGATGAATTGAGGATGTTTGAGGAAGGAAGAAAGGAGTCAGGGAATATATCTATCTATATATATACATACATTCTATGAAGTTTAATCTCAACCAACCACCACTAGTAGTCAGCCAAAAACATGACTCCTCTTCATCTCCTCTTCCGCCGTTTCTTCCATTAATTTTAATTTTATTATTATGTATAATTGTTACTTATATGCACGATATCAGAATCATAAATTTTAAGGTAAAATAAAATGAGAACCCAGAACAGCATTTATGTGATGCAAGGGGCAACTGCTCACGGAGACTCTTATTTCTCTTGTAGTTTTTTTACGGGAGGAATTTTGGTGGTTCAACTTGGACATTAATTATTTTTATTGCTTAATTGATTATTGATAATTAGTTATTATCAGTCATTACTAACCAATCTTGGCTAGCCTTAAGTCATTCGTACGTTTCTTTTGCGTTTAATATAGAAAAACAAAAAAAAAAAAGGAAAAAAAGAATAACTGCCAGTCTAATCTTTGTTGTTTGGCAAGGTAGAAAGTAGTAAGTGGGGCTGCGGGGGAACAACACCGCGAGTTTCCAGCCGTCTCTGGGTCAACAAAACAAAACAAACGTTTCTTCTGGGAATTCAGTGCCAGATGACCAATCAATACTCTGCAATAATAAGATTAGTAGTTTCGATCCGAAAACTTATATTAATATGGTTGGTCAATAACAATAATCCTCCTGTTGTTCTATTTTAACCAACTCTCCATTCTTTCACGATTAAGCAAGCAGACTAGCAGATCACAACCACTCATTCGTGTCAAAAGGCATGCATCTACATTCTGCACAATAATAATGTTTTTCTTAGCCCCCAAATTGGATTTACGGCACTAGTCGTCAACCATAAAATTAAGCTTGCAATATCCATTTCACAACAAGCATCTTTAAAAATATATGCATCATTTAAAAAAAAAACCCACACAACGCATTAATCAAATGGTTGTTGCTACTTCTAGAAACCACCGCTATATTTCCCCACGTAAGAAACAACAGATTCATCGTCATCATGTACAATGGGGTGACGTATACAATGACATGTTAGACTTTGACGAATCAAACAGGTCAAAATAAAGAATCTAAACCAACTGTGATTGTATTTTGAATTTTGTTTCAAAAGTATTAAAAAAAGAGGCTAGAATTGTCTCCATTCCAAGAATGAGAAGCTTCAACGAGGCAGGTGAGGGAAGCACCTCAGCAATTCCAGGTTCAAAAACAAATCTTGCACCTGCAAACTTCAATCTACAAACTCTCATAGTACCATTTTTAGAAAATAATTCTCATGGATATGGAGGCAGCCATACACATAATGGTTTACCTAAGGTTTCGTCGGCCATCAATGCTGGAGCGCAAGATTCAACTCCATGGCATGCCTTGCGAGTGACCCTCCTCTCCTGTACCACAGAGAACAAGAGAAGCATGATTTATTAATTGGTTTCAAAAACATTTTGTATAAAGTGAACAAGAGAAGCATGAACTTCCTAATTCCAATTTCCAATGGTTGGAAAATAAGAATCCTTGATTGATTGTGAACTAAATGTAACACTTCTGCGACATAAAAACGAGCTCCAAGCAAAATAAACTATTTTTCCTTTGAAGACAAAACACCTATTCTTTATTAACAAAGTTATGCAAGTTGGAATGAGTGCAAAAACATGAAGAGCTGTTGCATCACTGCATGTAGGCTGCAAGTCCAAGCAATTGCAGTCTGTTAAATAATAAATAATTAATATAGAAAAAAAAATAGGCAAGAGTATAAAGTGGAAGTTTGGAATGAAACACAAAGAACAACAAAAAGATGCCTCAAAAACATGAAAGAAAGTTAAATTCAATATGAACAAAAAAGGTAGCAACCTAACAAGAAAACCAAGGGCAAGTCTCTGCACAACCATAAGGTTGCACCATCATGACCTCCGCGCTCAAATCCTGCAAACAACCTCTCTGGATGTGGAGGTAAGGCTGCACAACCGAAAACACCCCAAAAGCCCACATTGATGAGAGTTTCACAACACTGGGTTTGCCTTTTTTTTACTTGATATGAGCACTGCCTATTTATTCATGCTGGTCTGATGGTGGATTGCATCTAGAAGAAAAAGGAGCTTGCCCTTTGGTATCTTGAGGGGAGTGGAAACTAGGGCAAGATAATGACGCTTGCTTGATGAGGACAAGGACAAAGCAAGGTGAAGTTGAAAATCAAAATGATGCATAATAAGAAGCACAAGATGCAAAAGATGAAGCCAATGGGCATTGCAGTTTTAGGCCGACCTCTAGTTTACAGTGCTTTTGTGTGTGTGGACGGGCGGGTAAAGCATCATCAAGGAATTGTTCAACAACACTACCAAAGCTTATGGAAGTGTAATGATCATCACAGGAAAACTAAAGACAGAATTGAACCTCCCACACCCTAATTCATTTTGCCATGGTCAATGCCAAAATCTCAAACCATAAATTGTTGTACTTTGACAGATAAAGGCTTTGAAAATGACAGGGTCATAGATTTACTCATTTTTCAAAAAGTAGTTTATCCAACTATGTTTCAAACGGTTCATTCACCTTATCAGTGGAGGAAGCATTTCCTTGAGCTTTTCCAGTACTATGAAGCATTGACTGCAATGTTTCCGTCTGCATAGAAACAGTAGGTGTAAAAGCAAAGGTCAAAATAATTATCTTAGCTAAACATAGAAATGTAAGGAAAAAAAAAATACAGCAGGTCACCTTTTTTCTGCTTCAATATCAATCCCAACTGGTGAAGATGCTGACAATGTTGAATGGATTACTGGCCCAAATATTCTTACGAGTTTCAGCAATATTTCCATTGAAATATCTGTATGTCTGCATTTTTTACACAATGAACAAGTTTAATAGTCAAATATAAGTCATGGAAAATGAAAATTAAAACTCAGATACATATGGTGCAGTAGTGATCAATGAAAAAAATGATTCCAATTATATATGGCTTTAATTTCAGCCACTTTACGCCGTGACAGTGAGGTTACATGTAAAATGCTTCTGTATACCTTTCGATGTTACCGCCTAACAAGCCAACAAGCAGAGGTAGCAAGCATGAGAAGAGGTCAAGGTTGAAGAGGTCCACTTTCTCTACAAGAATGCTGATCACATCAACCTGAACCTGTAGTTTCGGTTCATTGACAATTTGTAGTCATTAATAACAGGGAATATCTTCCAGATACTTGTGTAACAACCAGATTGAGAACTGACATATCCATAATCAGGAAAGAATACCTACACCATGGTCAGGAAGCTTTGCTATGGCATTGATTGTACCTTTTATGCCATTCTGTTCCCAACAATGTCTTACCATCTGTAAATAAAAACATATGTGGCAGAAAGCACAGAAGTCAATCAGGGATTATGAGAAGCATTACATAAATAGAAGGAATATAAGTATTGTAATCAGGATTTTGGAAGTTTTGTTTTGGTGATACTAGGAAAGTGAATTCCAGAAAATTGAAGAACATATATGACATAGAGTGGATTGTATTTCCATTTTTATGTAATCACATAGCCTTATTAAGGTACTTAGGGGCACTGTCTAAAGTCTAAACTATTATTCATAACTTTTTCCTTTCTATTGAGTTTTGGCACATGGATTAGGTCCCTAGGTTCCATGGTGATTAAAATATCTTGTTTAACAGCTTCCCCTTTTTAACATGCATTGTCCCCACATTTCATGTTACATGACTCAACTTTTGCAAGATCAAAATAGGAATTTACAGCCTTAGGATGATGTGTTTAAAAAAATGATCAATCAATGTAAAAACCCACTCGGGTTACCATAGTGGTGGAGAGCTCCACCACTACCTCTTAAGACCACGGGTTTGAGACCCACTCCTTGCAAGTAGTGTGAAATTTTCTACACTTTCTTACAATCGAGAGTTATTCCCAAAAATCAAGTGTTACCCATGGGTCTCGAACTCGAGACCTATGGACTTTCCTGCAGGTAAAACGATCACTCAGCTATAGTCGGTAGATTAGAAGAAAAAAAAATGTAAAAAGACATATCTGGTAAGAAAATTATACTGCACAAGATCACTGCAGTATTACATGTTAGATGCATGGTCGTATAAATAAAAATTGAAAAAAAAACATGCAATATAAGACATTTAGACACCTGTAATTTTGTGAGACGAGATTTCAGAACATTTATGAACAAATCACGGTTTTGTAGGACAACTCCAGGAAAACCATCATCTTCAGATCCCATGCCTTTCCCAGTGTTTCGTTCTTTCTGCTCAACAGAGAACTGTCCAATCAGCTTGTCAACTATTGAGAACTACGACCACAAGATAACATGTAATGCAAATGAAGTCACAAGGCTTCTGTAATTCTTAACAATAAAAGACTTGTCCAGTAAAGGTTGCATCTCCAAAATTTACTTCATATACAGGTGATCTTTTAGCTTTTAAGTCAGTATATACCCAGACTTTTTATGGGGGCCATTTGAAAAGAAGAAATTTTGAGAACAAAAAAAACCACTCGTTATCAGTGGGATCAGGGATATTTCCACAAGAAAGATATCAAAGAGTTGTCACTGGGCTAGCCGAAAATCGTTTATCAGAAGATTGGTTGAAAATTTCTGAAAAAATAGCTTTTTCTGACTACATTGGAAATAATCCAGCAGAGGGATTATTCAGAGTGGACAACCGGGATGGAATAGCTGTTGGATGGTTACGACACCCTATCTATTGGAGGTAAAGAAGTACATGAGCTTTTTGTACATCGTATGCCTACATTTTTTGAAACATTTCTGGTAGTTTTGGTAGATGGAGACGGAATTGTCAGAACCAACATTCCCTTTAGAAGGGTGGAATGATCATATATTATTGATAGAAAAAATGTTGATGGGAATTCTAATTGCTTTCCCCCAGAGCAAAGAAATCCAAGGGGGGTGGTTCAGCCAGTTCAGAGAAATGACCAAGAGGTAGTGATTTCTCTCTCCTATGGGCCCTAGAAGGAAGGTTGTAGTTTAAATAATTTGCATGATGTACTACTGCAAGATAGCATCCTTGTTTTGCTAGTGAGGCAATTATGTGGCAAAAATCACTTACCAAAGTTACAAGGAACTTTCTTTCGTACACATTGCAACAGCATGTGCAGAAAGTACTTGAATAAATAGCATGCTTCATATGTGCAGGTGTATAACCCAGTGGTTGATTTCTTTCCTACCAAAATAAATGAATTGATAGTATGGAAAACCACAAAAGAATTAGCTCTCGCAAGCAGGGAACAAGCATGGGAGCACCATGGCTGGGTTGGTGGGTGACTGTTATATGTACATATCAGAACCTATGCCACAGAAGGACGAAAGCTAGTACACATTCTATTGCATTATCTGAATGGAGTGGCTTGTACAGTGTATATGATTTGGCCTGAAACCTTGCGCAAGAACATGAGCATTAACAATGTCAACACATGCAAAATGCTGCACCAAAACTGAGAAATACAGAATGCCTTGTAACACTAAATCAGAGCAAGGATCAGCCAATTATAGAACATATTCTGCATATAAATAAAGAGAATATGATAGAGTTCATATAAATAGTTAAATGCCATTCTGCAGCAAAAACTAAAAAACTGTCCTTGGGTCATTTTCCTATCAAGCTTGAAGATAACACAACATAGTTTTGAATCGAAAAATATCTTTTTCAGAAGAAAGCATCAAGACATAAAGAAACTTCAAAGGACCTCTAGTTCTACAGTCAGAAGGTGAATGTCATACTTTATTTAGAGGTAAATTATCAGTTTGAGGAGTTGCATCTGAGGAAAGACTACTCTCTGTTACGCAACTGTTGTTAAATCTGTCCTTTTTCTCCCAACTCTCAACTAGGGATCTTGTCCTTCCATGCTGGATGGCAACTAATTCAAAGAAGATAAAGGTAATTAATCATTAGTAAAAAAAATGGAACAAATCAATAAGTGTGTCTCCCTAGATGCTCACCTCCTTTAACATATTTGACAGGTCTTATCTCAGATCCAGAATTATGTGTCTCTGAACCAGAAAAGGAACCATTTTGCGTCTCCAAACCTGCAGAAGAACCATTAGGTGTGAACCTACCTATGCAGTTACTTCAATTTCAAATAATGTTAATTAGATGATTTCAATTCCAGAAAAGCAGTAGTTTTATATTTATTCTTCTCAAATGAAGAACTTTCAAATTCTTGGAAGCAGAAAAGGCACAAACAAAACATATTACAAGCTGTAGAAAAATGTGATAAAACTTGCATAAAAAATCAAAGAGTACAAAGCATGTATATAGACTAGGTAGGATATATTGATCCACAAGATCCATTAACCCATCTAACCACTAACTAATATAGACTAGGTAGGATATATATAAACAAGATCCATTAACACAAGCAAACTGTGGAAATCCATATATAACCTGTCATCCTATATTATAAATTGCCATAAAAAGGAGCACCTTCTTCTCCTTTCGAGAAATTGCAAAATAGATAATGATAAGCATAAATGTTATATTCAACCTAATATGTTCAAGAAACGTAGGAAAAACTCAAAATCTCATAAGAGTTGCTCATCAAGGTTTTGGTCTCTAAGCTCTAGATTTATAGATTTGCCCATTTTTAAGATGATTTCATTAGTTACTTCTCTTCTAACAAAAAGATACGAACTCATCAATGTAAGATTGAACAAAAAGTCATATAAAATGAAAAAAAAAGTAACAATACACAAGGAAAGGAAACAAAGGCAGTGCATGAAAAATTACCTTTTCCCTTGTAGGAGCAAAAAGATCGGTCCAGAAATACAACTCTTTCAAATTTTTCTGCAACAGGCTTGTTATTTACTTGATCTCTTCCATCACCATCTTTGATGCCACTGTTAGCCATAAATCCCTGGAGAAAATTCGAATCCACCATTTCATCTAAGCCGTTGAGAGACTCTGTTGCATTCGACCAGCTCTTACTACCACCACCTCCATAAGATGACATCCGTGCAAGAGTTGGTTTGTTTGATGCTGTACCTTTCATGTCAACGTCAGTGGTGGAAGTGTCGTTTCGACAGTTGTCTGTGTTCTGCGGTTGCACATCATCTCTACGGATGACAAGAGGTAAACAAACATTTGTACTAGTAGATTCCATGTCTGTTCCTGCACGCATCTTCATTGATTTCTTCTTCAAATTTAATAAACCAGATCCACTATATCTCGATGAGTTCGGGAGGGTTCCCTTTGACATAGAATTTCGTTCACTACTTATTGGAGTAGAAGGACAGCTTTTCATAGCTTGACTTTCCCGTGACATTGTCAAGATTGATGAGGAAGATCTTGAAGAAGAATCTTCCTCAAATGTTCGAGTATCATCCAAGCTCAAATTTTCCTTCTTTCCTTTTAACAAGGTTGAAATTCTAGCAGGACCAACTTTTCCAAGAGACTTTTGACAGCTATCATTGGCTAAGGGAAGGCAGGAGGAAAAATCAACAAAGCAAAGATCATGAACTTCAATTACCAACTCAAATTAGAAACTTCAATGGTATAACACACCAACAAAAGGAACAACTGCAAGCTAAACATCACAGGGAATGATATCACTTACAAGTTACACGTTCAGTATGAATTATCTCTTTCACAACACTTCCTTGATCAGTAGACTTATTCAAATTGTTTGGAAATGATTTTATACTGTCTTTCCTTTGCTCAACAGCATATTTGTTCACAGGTTTGAACACGGGTTCTATAATATCATTTGACCTGGCGATGGCATCACGGGCATATGGCCCAATGAGCTGAGACATAAAAGTGAATGTCATTTTGTTGCTTACAGAAATATAAGATCACTCTCAGAAAACAGTTGAGGATAAATACCGATATATCTGCAACCCATACTCCTACAGAACTTCGATGGTAAGAACAGCCCAAAAGCTTTCCCTCATGTATACTGAGGTCGCCTAATGTAGACCACCCTATATCAACGTCATCATGACACCGTACAGGCTCCCATGACAAGACCTAGAGTTTGCATTAAAAACAAGAGTAAAATTATCTGAGCTGATAATTAAATATCACCCTATATGGTCCACAATGTAGATTAAATACCACCTTTAGAGTTTCATCCAATCCACAGAACAATGTCTTCCCATCAGGATTAAAAACCATGGAACGCACCCCAGCACCCTGAGCACTCAAATTGACAATGGAGACTGTTAAGAGTGCAAAACGTTTCCAACATCTCTTAAGAAACATGTGAACAAGGAGTATACCGACTGTTAAAAATTAAACAAACAAGATACATATCTGAAGACTCTGGTCTGGATGGCCGATTAAATTCACTAGAATAAGCAGTATCAATGGACCAATAAAACAATAAGTAATGAAACCTGTTAAGTCTTATGTTAAACTTTATAGGATATTTGGATATCCATCTAAGCATCCATTTAATATACTACCTTATATATGTACTCCTTTGAGTTCTAATAATAGTTTAGATCATTGTTTTCTCATTAGCACATGGTACCAGAGCACAGGTTGAAACCCTAGTCTCTCCACCACCTAGCAGCCGTCGTCGGTCACCTCCGCCGCCGCTGGCCGTCCTGTTGCTGGAAACTCACCGGCAACCTGCAGGATGCCACTGCAGCAGCCGGTTTTGACAGCTTCAGCCTCCAACGCCTCCTCCTCTCCTTGTCGGAGCTCGACTCACCTCCACCAGCCTCCCTCCTAGCCGTCGACTCCTCGGACTAGCCTCTGACGGCCCCGTCAGCCCTGGTATGCCTGGTAAATCTAGAGGGGTGCCAGTCCCTCTCCTCCCCATGACAGCTCTTGCAGTTGCCCCCTATGTACATCCGTATGTAAACGGAGTATAGGAGATCATCTCTACTACCACCGGTGAGGATTCGGTGGCTTTACTACTGTTGTACGCTACGTATCTCTAGCGTATTCCTTGTCTCTTGCTACTACTACTTGTGCTTTGTATTCTTCGTCTGCATCTTGAGTATTGGAGATACCAGTTATTGATTTTCAGCCTTATTTAAGATCTAATTTCTTCATTTGCCATGGCTTCTCGTGAATCTCTTATTAAGAATTTAAGCGGT
Organism: Posidonia australis; assembly: GCA_024699735.1. Taxonomy (NCBI): domain Eukaryota; kingdom Viridiplantae; phylum Streptophyta; class Magnoliopsida; order Alismatales; family Posidoniaceae; genus Posidonia; species Posidonia australis. The sequence continues at coordinate 13,121 of JAMKQA010029560.1, forward strand.
ACTTCAGAAAAATTGAATGGGAAGAATTATCTACTATAGTCACAGAGTTTTGAAACATTTTTAGCTGCACACCACAAACTCAAGCATCTGACTCAGTCTCCTCTGGATGCAAAGGATAGCACGTATGAAGATTGGTTTGCTGATGACTCAGCCATTGTCTCCTAGATGGTGAATAACATGGAACCCACAGTTGCCCATAGTGTTATGGTTCTTCGTCCAGCCAAGAAAATCTAGGACACCCTCAAACAGATGTATGGTTATGAGAAGAATATTGCTCAGGTTTATAAAGTATATGAGCAAATCTTTACCTTGAAGATGGACGATAGTTCAATCCAAGATCACTTTAGAGCGCTCCGTGCACTTCTGGACGAACTTGAATTGTATCAACCACTTACCTCAGATATTACTACCATGTGTCGATACAAAGAGGAACTTGTTGTAGCTGCTTATCTTTCATGTGTAGATACAGAGAGGAACTTGTTGTAGCTGCTTATCTTTTTGGACTGAATCTGGATATCTCTTCTAAGATACGAGGCCAAATTTTGAGGACTGATTCTACTCCGAGTCTGGAAAGCACATTTACTAGAGTCTTACGTGTCTCTACAAGTGGGCCTGCTACTACTACCCCCACTGCTGATCATTCTGCTATAGTTGCTCATGGTCGTGGTCGTGGTCGCAATTCTGGTAAAAGAGGCCAAGGACGAGGTGATACTAAAGGTCGAATCTCTTGTGAGCATTGTGGTCGCACCAACCACAGGTCAAACAGATGTTGGGAAAATTTTGGTAAGCCAGAGTGGACACAAGCTTCCACAGAGGTGACTCAGACGTCTATAGATGCTCCTTCCACCAGTGCTCAATCAGTGACTCTATCCTAGGAGGAGTATGCACAGTTCCTTCAGTACAGAGAGACTCAGTCTACACCTGCCGCTGCATCCCATGCCACTACTTTCACCTCAGGTACATCTGGTTTAGTTGCCTCTAGGAACAGTTCCTAGATCATTGATTCAAGAGGATCTTCTCACATGACAGGTAGCCATGATCTTTATTCTCGCCTTTCTAAATTACCAGACATTAGATCTGTTTCTATAGTTAATGGTTGGACCTGTGAGGTAATTAGGTAAGGTACTATTCCTGTTACGTTCCAATTAATCCTAGATAAAGTCCTTTTCGTACAAGAATTTCCTATAAATCTTTTATCCATTAGCTCTATTACCAAACAATTAAACTGCTGTGTGACCTTTTTTCCTTTTCACTGTACCTTTCAGGATTTGCAAAGAGGAAAGAGGATTGGTTTGGGATGTGACAAAGGCCAGAGTGTTTACCTGTTAGTTAGAGATGAGATACCTCGAGGCATTGCAACTCTTGCTTCTACAACTGATTCATCACTCATATGACATTATCGACTGGACCATCCTGCTCATCAGAAACTTCAACAAGCTCTACCTGATTGTCTGTATCACCTTTTCAATGTGAGTCTTGTGAGTTAGGTAAGCATCATCGTGCTACCTTTAAAGGCCTACGTCTAGTTAGGAGTAAGCGTCCTTTTGATTTAGTCTACTGTGATGTTTGGAGTCCAACCAGAACTTCTTTAGTGTTTGGCTACAGATATTATCTTTGTTGATGATTTTTCTCGTGTGTCTTGAGTGTATTTGTTGAAGGACAGAGTCGGTGTATTTGAAACAATTAAGAAATTTTTCATAGTAATAAAGAATCAATTTTCTATTTATCCCAAAGTCTTTCGCACTGACAATACTTTAGAGTTCACTCAAACAAGTTTTGGACAATACTGTGAATCCTTGGGTGTGTTGCAGCAAACTTCTTGTCATCATATATCTCAACAAAATGGAGTGGCAGAGCATAAGCATCGACATATTCTTGATGTTACTCGGTCTCTCATGCTTGAGATGCATGTCCCCATGTATCTGTGGTCTGATGCTGTTCTCACTGGGATGTACCTCATCAATCGCATGTTGTCTACACCACTTAGTGGAGACATTCCATTGCATAGACTTTATCCGAGGGTTGATTTCTTTCCTTTCACTTCTCGGATATTTGGTTGTGTGGCTTTTGTTCAGGACTTGACTCCCAACCTAGGCAAACTTGCTCCAAAGTCTATTCGATATATATTTGTTGGTTATTCTCGTACTTAGCGTGGCTATCGTTGTTATCTTCCTACTACCAGGAAATACATTATTTCTACTGATGTCACCTTCTTTGAAGGTCAAAGCTTCTTTGATAACAATCTTCCTATTTCTGATAGTGTTCCATTGCCTTCGGTGGTTGAGACTAAGGAGATGAATGTTACCGATGCTCTTGTTGTAGGAACCGAGGTATCTGGTACCTTGCAAGTATATCGACGACGGCCACGTCCTCTCAGTACCAATCCCTCTTCATCTTCTGCAGATCTGCCACCTGTTGATCTTGATTTACCAATTACCATCAGGAAAGGTGCACGTACTTCATCTACTGCACATCCTATATCCCATTTTGTGAGTTATGAGCGACTCCATCCTTCCTTTCGTGCATTTGACTTATCTATCTCTTCTGAGTCCATTCCCAGGAACTACCAGGAGGCAAGCCTAGTACCTCAGTGGAAAGCAGCTATGGATGATGAAATGGAAGCACTGAGATCCCATGGGACGTGGACACTAGTATTTAGACCAAAGCAAATCAATGTTGTTACTTGCAGATGGGTGTTTGCTATAAAGTACAAAGCAAATGGTACGATGAATCGATACAAAGTCCGATTGGTTGCCAGGAGGTTCACACAGGAATATGGCATTGATTACACTGAGACCTTCTCTCCTGTTGCCAAATTAAATTCTATCAAGGTCATTCTGTCAGTGGCTATAAATAACTCCTGCAATCTGCGCTAACTAGATGTAAAAAATGTATTTTTGTATGGTAATCTGTCTGAGCTAGTGTATATGAAGCAACCTCCAGGTTATGTTACTCAGGGAGAGAATCAGATATGTCTGCTTAAAAAAGCAATTTATGGACTAAAACAGAGTCCATAAGCCTGGTTTGAAAAATTTAGCAGTATTGTATCTACTTGTGGCTTCCGCCGCTGTGTAGTGGATCACTTTGTATTCTACAGGCGAACAAAGGATGGCTGTGTCTTGTTGGCTGTCTATGTGGATGATATCTTGGTTATAGGGAGTGATACCACTGGTATTCAGGAGACAAAAGATTATTTGCAGAAGCACTTTGTTACCAAAGACATGGGCAGACCTAAATATTTCCTAGGTATTGAATTTACATTTGCTAGAGACAGGATGACTCTATCACAGAGAAAGTATGCTATGGATCTCTCACAAAAGACTGGACTTTTAGGGTGCAAGCCTAAGACTACTCCTATGGATTAAAGTCTGAGTTTTTGGGATAGCTCCTCACCTCCATCAAGGAATGTTGGCAGATACAGGAAACTGGTAGGAAAGTTGATTTATTTTACTGTTACTCGGCTTGATATTGCCTACATTGTGGGAATTCTTATTCAGTTCATGCAGAAACCACGAATGGTACACTGACTAGGAGTCTTAAGGGTGCTAGCCTACATTAAGAAAACTTCAGGCAAAGGTTTGATCTATAAAAAGAATGATCACCTACAAATAGAAACCAATTCAGACTCTAGTAATGCTAGGGATAGAGGAGATAGAAAGTCCATTTCTAGATATTGCACATATGTTGGGAACAATCTTGTTACATGGTGCAACAAGAAACAAAATGTGGTCTCTCACTCCAACGCAGAAGCAGAGTATAGCTCCATGGCCCACACTACTTGCGAGATGATATGGCTTCGCTCACTTCTGACTAATTTGGGTTTTTTTACTCCTTCACCTATGTCCATACATTGTGACAATCAGGCGACTATTTACATTGCTAATAATCCCACTTTTCATGAACGCACTAAACATATTGAGGTGGACTGTCACTTCGTTCATGAGAAAGTGATGCAAGGAGTCGTGTCTACTCCCTATATCAAGTTGTCTAATCAATGTGTTGATGTTTTTACTAAAGAACTTAGTATTGGAACTTATAGTTACCTTTGTAACAAGCTGGGCATGATCGATATATATGCTCCAGCTTGAGAGGGAGTGTTAAGTCTTATGTTAAACCTTATAAGGTATTTGGATATCCATCTAAGGATGCATTTAATGTACTACCCTATATATGTACTCTTTTAAGCCCTAATAATAGTTTAGATCATTGTTTTCCCATTAGCACAAAACCAAATAAAGATAAAGCACCTAAACTATAAGACAAGTAACAAAGTCCATGAAAAGGGATTTGTTCTCACAAGATTATTAACAAAACAATACGAGGTCGCCATCTCATTGTCTAGTCTAATTGAGGGGTTTTTGTTTGTCGTGATCAAGTGAGGAAGTCTTAAATAAAACATAACAAAGTCCATTCTTGTATCAAATGAATCACATGAAGGTATATAACTTGAGAAGGACTTCTCTTAGTTTGTCAAGATTAGTCAAACTAAATGTCCCAGAATGGATGGGACTCAGCATCAACCAAAACAGATTACTGTTTGGAAATATAAGATGAGTAAGATTTTGCTTTCAGTGAATGGGCCCATAGGCACATTTTAATACAAAAGAATGTCCTCTACCATCATAATCAATGTGTCTATAGGTTGTGTTACGTATATACATGAGCAGAAAGAAATATATACGGCTCTGGTCCTTTGACTGGTACTTTGATATTTCCCAACTGAATGAAAGCTTCCTTTTTTATTCAATTCACATTAGTTTTTTAAGTTGAAGCACCTGCATGGCTAAATTATTCTCATGATAACTCCTCTACTTATCACCTTTGAGTTCTAATTTTATTTTATTTTTTTTAAATCCATGTACCTCTGGACCTGCAGATCCTATCAGTTCAAATGTCTCCAGATCCCAGAATTTTACAGTTCGATCAGCAGCACCTACAAAATTAACTTCTGTTAGCATTATATCATCAATACTGATACATATAGAATTTCCATTTGAGGTGGTTGAGCACAAGAAAATAGCAATATCTAAGAGAAAGTTATCAATGTGCATCATTGAAACTCAGAAGTTGTGACCCAGGAAGCCAATAAGAAAACAATCATTTGACAGATCTCCATAAACATCATCAACAAAATTTTGTCATTACATACACCCCCAAAGCAAAGACAACATCATGGTCATCTGATTTTTTATACATAACCCCCAGAACCTTACTAATATAGTCCCCAACAAACATCTCAAACTTCCATATATGATCCTCACCCCCAACCTAAGATAATGTACTAATATGTATATATGCACCCTATAAAATTGTTGTTTCATATACTTTTGAAGGGATACAATTAATCAACTGACTCGTACATATGGAAAGACCAATTGCTTCGGAAGTGTTTAAAAAATTTATGATATTTGTCAAGGAATGCATGAAAAACTACCTACCATTAAGATGTGAGCAAGCTTCTTGCACAGTATAGATTAGGTCATCCACCACCAAGCACCCATTGCTTCTCTATTCTAAGTTCTCCCTGTTTTATAGTCTAGTTGGTACGACAACTCTCTTACTGCCCAACTCTACCACTTAGCATCCAATCATCTACTCACCACTTGATGAGGAAGGATTAAGAACTTAATGTTAAACAAATGGTTCCAATTTCTCATGGCCCTTCGAAATGCTCCTAATCTATATTACTGAAATATAGTGGAATCATCAAATATAGATGCCCCACAATGGAACTTGAAGTATTACCGGAACTAAACACAGACATGGTTATACCCACGTCATGTTATTTGTATGTAGATAAAAATATCAGCAAAAAGAGTGTTGAAGTATCAGCAATGAGTATGTTCAAAATAATGTATGACTAAGCAAAATATGGAAACATAGCTAATCATCACATATGAATAGGTGCACCTGTTGCAAGAAGAAATTCATGAGGATGAAAATCAATGCTCCGAATCACTCCATTGTGGAAGTTGAAATCATGTAAGAGCTTTCCAGCAGTCAAATCCCATACCTTCCAGGTGATTCCAAAACGAACTGGTTTGAGTTATCAAACTGTGCATTTAAATCAAACAAATGAAAAAGGACCATGTCAAGATACTTAGCCCCGTATTACCTTTACAATATTATCTTCACCACCAGAAACAACCCAACGACCATCTGGTGTGAATCTAATGGTTCTAATTCCCCTTGTATGACCTTTATAGGTGTGAATGCATCCCTTCTTTCTAATATCCCATATTTTAAGATCCGCATCCAATGAACCAGATGCAAAGAACTCGCCAAATGGATGAAATTCAAGAGAAGCACATTTAGATCTATGCCCAGTAAGTGTGCGCACAACTGCACTTCAGAAAACAGAACAATCAACTTAGAGTTACATGAAAACCAGCCATAAGCACATGAAGAAGCAGATTAATATTGATAACTAGGTCATAGTGCATGCTGAAACTTCCTCAGGCTTAAGACTGAGGCTGTTTGGCAGCATGCATGACCCACTCCTGTTCATCGATGAATCCATAACCTTACTCCAATCGCTGAAACTTCCTACACAAACTGACCTTGTTCTTTAGTTCTTGATTATAAGTTCCACGATCATTACGTCTAAATTCTGTCAAGTCAATATGGTCTGTGACAATATATCAATCTTCTCAGACTCACCTTTGGCCTCTTCCAAATCCCAAAACTTTATCGTGCCATTGTTAGATCCAGCAAGTACAAGACCTTCAGTGGAGTCAAACGTTACAGATTCCACTGGAGTTGTGTGGCCCGAAAGGCTCTGAAAATTAATACAAAAAGGTGGGATATAGTTTTTAAACAGTACAAGTGTAAGGTCATCCAGAGATGGTGATGTAACATGAGAGAATTCATTAGACAAGTTTAAAAAAAAAGTCACATGCACAGATGTTGGATGCAGCTAACATGACCAATGACTGCAAAATTTTAAAAAAATGTGTTTTTGTTGTTAAAAACAGGAAGTTAAATAGTGTACTTTTTGACAAGGTTCAGAAAAATGAATACCATCTGATGTAACTTGTAAGAATAACCATAAGGCATCTGAATTATCGGTATGCACTGAAAGAAGTAGGCAAACACAAGAATAGAAAGAACTGACCAGCAACGGTGTTGTTTTGCCGACAGCCCACAGATTGACCTTGCGATCATCTCCACCAGTAAGAAAAAGAGTAGATGATTTCTTTCCGATGTTTAAGCAGTTGACATCAGACGTGTGGGCTACAAATTCCTCTAGATCTGTAGGTTAAGGTAAACAATCTGAAACGCTATTGTGTTTTTGCTTGAAGTGTTTACTGTTGTTGTTTTTGGTCCGTGGAGCAAGAATGTAATGCTTAGGATAGTAGATAGAATGGCGTATTGCTATCACTAACAATGTGTTAGAATCGTCATAAACTTAGAAACAAGAACAGCAATACAAACAGGAGCATAATTGATGATGTATTTCTGAACAGAGAATAAGATATCATCATCCAAATATATATATATATATATAAATATTATCTGTGAGCAAATATGGGAGTGAATGGTTTTGACAGTGGTTAATGAAAGCAATCGATAAGGACTTGAAAAGAAAAGAAAAGGAATTATCCAAGGATACGGAGCTTGTAGCCTCGCTTTGCCATACGAAGGATCGAATCGAATCAAAATCATCCGAATCAATTCACTCACAGTCACAGATCTTGGCCTTCGCAGCTTTTGACAGTGACAGAGATCATCCTCCTCCTCCTCCTCAGCCCGCCTCTTTTGAATAATCTCCCTCACCCTCCGCGTTTGACGGTGGACTGCAGGAGAGTAGTAGCTGTTGTCCAATTCGTCTTGTTCGACTTGGTCTTCTTCTTCCGTAGCAGCAGCAGCAGCAGCAGCAGCAACAGCAGCAGCTGCCACCTACCTACCTGTTTCAAGAAGAAGAAGAAGAAGAAGAAGAAGAGGAAAGGAGGAGGTAAGCAGTACTACCTACAAATAGTGGTAGAAAGGAAAGGGGAGGAGGAGAAACGGCTTGATTGCTCTTCAGCTGTTGTGGTCTGTCTGGCCTGTTTTCGACTATCTTTTATTCATTTCTGGTGGTTGAAATTAATTTTGTATTTCATTTTTCGTACTGTGGACCACTTTTTCCTTTTTCATTTCATTTTCTGTACCATAATCGGCTAAAGTCCTGATTCCGACCACGAAATCACAGTTCTTCGTTGAATTGGTTGAGCTTTTTAAAACGAAATAAGATTGCTCTTAGAAATGAAACTATATTATGTTATATTTTGAAAAGGTTGTTTGAGCATTTATGATCAAGTGATATATATTTCAACCAAAAAAAATAATTAATAGTTACTTATTAATGTTTGCCAAAAATACTCAGTGCCGCCACTTTTCAATATCAATTAATATCAACATAAAGAAGGATGTCGTTGCTAGACTTAGTAGGTGGGACAAGTTGAACTTGTATATTTTGTTGCGTAGATGCAGCGGATCTCGAACTCGATCAAACAGTTGATTTCAAATTTACTTATTTTAAAAATATTATGGTATGCATGGTAGCTTGAAAAAGAATTAAAATTAGGAAAACTCAAAACAAAAAGGGATAAATTGAAGGAGCAACTTCCCCATTAAAGTCAGAATCACGTAACTAATGGAGTCCACTAATCATGTAAAACGATTGAGTGAGGAGGTCAACTCTTTCTAAGTCTAACTATATTGCATTTTCCTTAAAATTATTGTTAATAAATATTAAAGTTTCATCCACCAAAGGAAATGAGAGAGAGTGACCGACCAAGATACAAAGAGAGAGAATATCATGTATGATAGTAGAGAGAGGGAGAGAAATCAATGATGGTAATGGATAACAGCAATATTAGAAAGATCACAGCAAGTAAAGAAGGAGAAGATCTAAAAGACACGATAATGATGATGATAGTAGTCAACAAAGACGACGGTCACAACCACCAAAAGAAGAAGAAGTAATGTCTCCACAGACATCAACAACGCAAAGACCATAGTAATGGTTGCCATCACAGGTCGATAGTTGTGTTTGTGTTGGACTACTTCTTCCTCATGGTCTTTTTCGCCTTCCTTTGCTTCTTCTTTCTCAAGATTTCTCGCAACAGTTGATTTGATTATCACATCTGCTGTATATTTTTCTTATCAGCATTTTGTAATCAATCCTGTCTGCATTATTTCATGAATTTATATGATTTTAACAACAATACTAAAAGGAATGACCAATCAATCATGGATGCTTTCTTTGTTCTCTTTGTTCTTTCTTTTAATTTATTACATTACATACATACATTCCTTGTGTTCTAAAGAAGGTGACGTTTAACATTTGACTCTCTCTCTCTCTCTCTATATATATATATATGATCTTGCCCCTTTAAATCGCATTACACTACTTATTGACTTTAAATGGTTTTTGGTTGAGAATTTTAAGCTACCAGGTTGCTAAGCTAAGATGACTGAACTGCAATCTATGTGCCCAAGAGAGTCTTGTATAAGCCTGCGAATAGGAAAAAAGAGCGATCGAAGGAGATCATTGTCCGAGGATACTCCGATGCCTAAGTTAGTGAAAGGAAAGATCAAGTTTAAGAGAGAAGAGTTAAGACCTATAAGAAAAGGTCTCGATTCTCATTCCCTGCTACTACTCTCTAAATAGTATTTTTATACCTGAGTGGTAACAAAAGATTTTGTTGTGGTGCATGTCCCAAGACAAAAAGGAGAGCTATACACAGTATACATTGTCAGAGGCAAAAGGCATGGTGGGACATGCTATATAAGGTCTTAGCATGTTATTTGAGGTGCTGCAAATTTACTAGTTATTTCAAACATGACTTTGTCAAATGCATAAAACTCTACAGAAAACTATGTTGTTCAAGACATCGTTTCATGTCCACGTGAAGTTTCCTATTGGCTTTCAATGATCATGTTTGCCCCAGAGAAGCTTCCTCGAGATATGTGTAGCATTTGGAAATCTGAAATGTTGGTCCAAGCTATGCATTGCTAGTAGCTCAACACTCGATCGTGGCAAGCAGTTGTAGCACTTGGTACAGACTAGAAATTACTTGATTGCAACTCTTGCAGAACTCTTACTAGTGAGCGATCACAATGCTCTCTTGGCTTTATTGCAAGTGTTTTGAAGCTAGTCATTTGGACTTGACGATTTCTAGAGTTAGGCATTTAGTCGACACTAGAGTTGTGTGTCTGATGGGCACAAAAGTTGTTCGCCCCATTGACACAATTGTTGGAAGCTTATGCAAAGGTGTTTGGCCACACTTTTACTGAATAGTACTCAACATGGGTGCCCATTCGACACCTTTCTCTTGGAGATCATTTACTTTATTTGAAGTGACATAACCTATTCACATGGTGATTTCTGTACTATTCACGCGATGATTTCTACTTGGGAAAGAGTCTCTTAGCATTGCTTCACATCAACTAAGACCTCATTTCAGGGAGACTTTTTTGAGCCAAGCGAGACAAAATATGTTGCATCACGATTCTACCACTTTGGTAGTTAATCGACTACTAAAGTAAACAGTCAATTGCCTAGCCAGCACACAGCCTCTTGCCTTAACCACTTTTTGTTCTTTGGCCAATCTTAGAGGGTGCACAAGATGATTGCTTGGGTGTCTGTAAGTTGTTCACCTAGGCCACTACTACTGAGTCTTCAAACCAGTTGCGTACGCGTTTATAGGCTATTCACCCAGGATGTAGCGCTTGTTTAGAATCTTTTACTAAGTCTTCAAGTATGACGCTCACTAGAGTGCTTGTATGCTATCCTCTCGAGGCATGACACCTTGTCAATTGCCCTAATGCTTTTAGGTTGTTCGCCTAGGGCATGACGACAACAATCTGATAGATCATGCCTTGGACGCTCCATTTTGATGTGTCCTGCAAAAAATGGTAGACAGAAATAATTTTGCTCACTAGGAGTTAGACTCATCCAAACAACTTGCTGGGAGGTAGGGCTCAACCAAACAATTTGTTTGCCAAGCCATCTTGTAGACCAATGGGTCAATGGGAAGCAAACTTCGCCAAAGGACTATGATCACCAGGAGACCGGTCATTGAACAATGATGAATGTCGAGAGCCTTTTGGCCAAATAGTTTCTGATGCTGGGAGATTGTTCATCCGATGAGTAGCTCACAGAACGTCGAGGAACAAAGGGAGGCTACTCACTAAGCAATATCGATTGTTGGGAAGGTATCTGCTAATCAAAAATGGTTATTGGGAGGCTACCCACCAAACGACCTCCTACGAGAGGATAAAAGATGTTGGTGTTGAAGGTGATTTCGTATATGTGTGTTGTGTACATGGGATGTATCTTGGATTACAATTTACAATGAGAATGCAAAAAATAGTTGACGTTCCATGCGTAGATGGAGTCTTTTCTACTACTCAGGTGCTCTAAGCTAGATCTTGAACTCTTCGGCCAGTTGTACTCTCAGCACTTTGCTCGTCTTGATCAGCATCTCCTTCATCAAGAAGGTGTTGTAGCTTGTGAGTTTGGGGTCGAGTGGCTTATTCCAACAAGGCATGAACTACGCCATGACTATTCGAATGGCCAGGAAGTGAGACCGAGTCGTGTGTCGTCTTCCATTCCTCCAACTAAGATAGGGAAAACAGAGGTGGAGAGGATAGCCATCAAGTGGTGTACGTCCACTAAGTATAGGGCCATGGTCGTGTGTTAAGCTTGATAGTCAACTAGCTATTGGTCGATATGGGCTAGTAGATCCTTTGCTTCCATTTCAACTTCTAGTAGACATGATAATGGGTTGGCCTACAAGTGCCCTTAACCTCAACATGAGAGCATAGGAGAAAAAGTCAAATCCTATAAGGTGGTACATTTGGATATCCACCACTGTTCCAACAAAAAAAATTCTACTTTTATCAACATTTTAATCTCTTGTACCTTCCTCAACTCCTCTAACAAGCACACAACCTACTACTAAAGTGCGTGGAAGGTTGCTGGTGGTCACGGAGGGCTCCATGGTGAGGTGAAGATTGTGGTTGAAACCAACTAACGACGCACAATGTGAAATTCCCAGAGACAGCACAACTAATCTCGCCCCTTTTGAGCATGTTGCACTGTTTGTCAGCTTTGAGTAGTTGTTTTTGGTTGAGAACTTTAAATTGTTAGGTTATTGAGCTAAGATGGTTGATCCACAGTTTAAGTGCCCGAGAGAGCCATGTGCAAGCCTACAAACAGAAAAAGAAAATGGTTAGATGATGCTTGGTTGTCAATCGAGGATGCTCTGACGCCCAAGTCAATAAATAGAAGGATCAAGTTTAAGAGAGGAGAGCTGAGACTCTTAAGAAAAGATCTCAATCTCCATTCGCTGCTATTGCACTCTAAATGGTATTTTTATACTTTCCAAAACAGAGGAGAGCCACACATGGTATGAATTGTTAGAGGCAAAAGGCATGGCAGGACATGCTACATAAGGTCCTGGCACACTTTTCGAGGTGTTGCAGGTTTGCTAGTTGTGTCAGGTGCAAAGGACTCTTGTAGTTGTGAGGTACAAAAGTCATCTGTGGGTATGGCTTTATCAAATGCAAGAAGATTCTGTGGGAAACTATGTTGGTTGAGACATTGTTGCATGCCCACGTGAAGTTTCTCGTCGCCTTTTAGTGAGCATGTTTGCCTATGTGAAGCTTTCTCAAGATATGTATGCCATTTGGAAATCTAAAATGCTAGTGCAGGCTGTGTGTTGCTAGTAGTTCGACGCTTAGTTGTGATGAATGATTGTGGTGCTCAACAGGATGAAAATTACTCGATCAGAACACTTGCTAGTGAGCAATCACGATGCTCACTTAGCATTATTGCAAGTGTCTCAAAGTTGATCGCTCGAACAAGATGATTTCTAGAGTTAGGTGCCCAACTAGCATTGTAATTTTATGCCTGGCTGGCACAAAAGCTGTTCACCTGACCAACATAATTGCTAGAAGCTTGTGTGGAACAAGCACCACACTTTTATTGAATGATGCTCGACAGAGGCATCTATTTGACACTTTTATCCTGAAAATCATTTGCCTTGTTTTAGGTGACAAACTGTTCATCAGAGTTTTTTCTAAGCTGCTCATCCAATGATTTCTACTTGATAAAGAGTCTATGAGTCTTAACTTTACATCAGCTACCTGAGGGATCACTTCGAAGAGATTTTTCCATACCAGGCATGACAAAATGTGCTTCATCAATATAAATCTACTGTTTCATTTGGTTGCACGAGCCCAAGACAATGACCCCATACACACAAAAAACGCAACGAAAAGGGTATGGCAGAATAAGTCTGCATTCGGACCATATTATTAATAGAGAAACGTAATCCAACGAATGTTTGCCACTATCAGACTACTCTACTAGACTATTAGCCAACCAGAACACTCATGCATGATAAATGCAAAATCTCTTACGAGCCAACAAATAACAAGACAATTCTATTCGTCTGTCTCATTTACTGGTTTCATGCCCAAAAGATACAAGTTACTCCTCTTCCTATTACATGAACAATTACAAATTGCCTGCTTAAGACTTTGGAAAACTTCTTCATAGCTGCTGGACTGGGGTGGAGGACCTCTCCAGAAAGGTTGACAGAGAATGAAGCACATGCTTGATCGAGGCAGGAAGACTTCATATCTGCTATAGCCGAGAAATAGCCTGAGGGGGGAGAACACCGCAAAGACTACTTCATGCTTCATAACTGAGTTACCTCCTCAGAAAGCCTGAGGGGGAATAATGCAACTCCGTTCCTTGCAGTTGGAATACGACCCCATCTTCCCAGCCGAGGTTCCTGAAACACCAATCACAAAACACATCAGATACTGAAATCGTCGCAACCAATTTGCATTGCCAACTATATTATGTGGACCCTTCAGTATCCATTATTTATTGTTCATTACTTCCCTGAAGATGCCATTGTTCTAAGGCCAGTAGAGTCCAGCTTTAGTTCTTCCCTCAATCCTTAATCCTTTGGTGGCATGCAGAAAATTGTTTCTTTTCATTATGTTTGCATATGTTACTTACACAAGCATCTCTACACATTATGTTCAAAGACAGGAATGCTAGATGTGATTTATTCAGCAAGTGATTTACTAGTTCCTAATAGGAGTGTACATGGATTAGGTTGGATTGGATTAAGGATGAACTCACGACTTCACCTATATTGTTCGGTTAGATAATTTTAGATTCATATCCGATCCATACTCAGTCTAGACCCAACCCAATCCACAAACTTTGGATTGAGTCGGATTGGTTCTCAAGTTTTATAACACCTAAGTTTTACATACAAAAAAACATAAACTCATCCATTATTAAGTACAAAAAAAAAAGATAACAAACTCATTCATTATTAATTACAAAAAAAATGATAACTAACTCATTTATTATCAAAAGTCAAAAAAACTAACATGTGATACATTAATGTTGTTTAACCATCTAACAAAAATTTTCTTCAAGAGTACAAGAAAATGGTGCTTACTCAACTAGAGGACTAGAAGACTGCAAAAATTGGAAGATAATTCATGATTTATTGATCTAAAAATAACTAACAAAAATATAATTACTTAACAAACAGAAGTAGCTCCACTAGTATTGCTTATGAAATAGATATAAGTGCCTAACATGAGAAGGAAACAAAGAAGTTGTGATTAATGTTTTATACTTTTACAAATAAAAAATTATATATATAATATGTATTCATAAATATAAATAATTAATATGATATATATATATATGTATATATATATTTATCTTTAGATTCAGGTTGCATCGGATAACCCATGCCTAGAACCCATATTAAACCTAGAAAGTTTTGGTTTAGAATTTTCTAACCTATACCCAATCCATCATATAAAAAAATGCAACCCAACCCAACTCAACCCACACTGGTAGGGTTTGTTCAGTTTTCAGATCAATTCAGACTCATGTACACACTACCTTAGGTAAGCTCAGAAATACCGTATCCTAATGCTACGGAAGGGAAGTAAGATGACTGAAAAAACAAACCAAAAAAAAGCCTGTATCACTGCTTATACATGACAAGAATATGTTTTATCAAGTTGCATAGGTAATGGACTCAACCTGTCCCACACCAGCCAGAAGAAAGCGCCCAGTTTTTGAAAATGCAAGTGAGTTCACAAATCCAACCTGAGTTGTGAACAAAAAGAAAAGTTATGATCAGTTCACATAATTTCTACACAAAGCAACTGGCTCTTATTCTAAAAACTATATCTCTACGAATTAGTGCTTATATCTCATCAAGATTGAAGTCATACATACCAGTGGAAGATCATATAGTGGACTAACAGATCGAGCCTCACTTTCTACAGCCCATAAACAAACCTGACCATTACCAGCTCCTGATGCAGCAAGATCACTTCCTTTGCATACAGCAATTGAACTGACCCATGCCTGAGAAGAGGAACAAGTATGTCCTGCAGCAGACAAACCATCAAGTTGACCAAAATAGGCAACTGTTTCCCTACATAGACTCACACCAGCAAGAACAGTCATTGCTTTAGTACCATATTACTTCCCTTATATCCTATTGTCAAGTATCCGAATTTCACAATGGTAGGGATTTTAGTTTGGGCTAACTTAGAAGTAAAATGCCCATAAATGGAGATTACAACAATTGTGAAAGGAAAAGTATTTCACATGAAGAAATAGCTTCAATTGGCAAAAATAACTGCTCCTGATGTGAGAGGCAAAGACATAGTATGAAAACCCATGAAAGAGAAACTATTGCCAAACAAGAAAAGTTCATTACAGTTACGCCTAAAAAGAGTAGAAAACATGCAAACTCCTACTGGCAAATTGTTTTCCCATTAGAATTGATTTATGTTTACAAGCATGATTTTCTCACAACCTATAACAACCACTAGAAAATGATAGCGTCACAAACCTGTTCCGAATCCATTACTTAATGCACCATTATCTGAAGCATGCAAGTTATGATGATGCTCTGGCATAGCATGTGCATTTTTAACAATGTATGTAGGCTTTCTTCGTAGCATGTTCCATAGCTCCAAGCTTCCATCATCTGACCCTGATAAGAATTCTTCATTGTTGATGAAGCAGCAACATTCTAAAGCAGATAACGGAGTACTGAATCGTAGTGATGACTCTTCAAGAACCTATGGCAGGTAGAAATATCAACGATACATGACAATACTAGATCTCAAAGTATTTATAACATAGATTCTACCGGGCATATGAGTAGATCATCCTTTTTTTGAAAAACTTGTTATATATAAATTCAACTGGGCATATGATTAGATCGTCTCTTCTTCTTTTTTGAAGAACTTGAGAATTGCAACTCCATTTGTTGTTAAAATTCCAAATTAGGACTTAAAAGGCTGTGGTTTTGGTTATTTCCATAAATGGTAATGATGACTGTTCAAACACCTATGGCAGATAAAAATATAAATTATACATGAAAAATCCAGAGTAAGAGGCAAGCACTGGCATAGAGGTGAAGGCTTCAACTAGGTATACAATCAATAAGGGTCCAACTGGTTTGCAGAAGTTGCAATCCCAATTTAAGATGGGATTCTAAATAAGGATTCTGAAACTTTAAATATTCATTATATGATTTTTGTCCTTGAAATTAGGTTAGAAACAGAGCAGACAAGGTTATCTACCTTTGTATCCAATTTAATATAACATATCCTAACCATTATGGAAATGTATAGTATAAACTATGTAATCTATGAGACAGAATAACATATATGCCTGTTTTTTAATATAAGTCCAACGTATAATAACTCCATTATTTTATGGTTATTCACTTTACTATGTTTGGATTTTTCAGGTAAGCAGCTAAGCTAGAAACTGGGCATATCCAACTATGTTGACTTTATGTAGTGAAATGAATATGGATATCTGTTGGGTTCTATAATTGATAACTTTATCTATTTGAACACAGCTTCTCAGCCACAGCCCTGCTTGGCATTGAATTCAAATTCCTAGATTTAAAATATGCTTTAAAAGACATACAGTGAGCTTACCTCCTTAACATGGGGGAAAATGAGAGAGTAGGTAATGTCACTAATTTATAACTAAGAAGAAAATCAAACTCCTGAATC
Source organism: Posidonia australis (assembly GCA_024699735.1). Lineage (NCBI taxonomy): Eukaryota > Viridiplantae > Streptophyta > Magnoliopsida > Alismatales > Posidoniaceae > Posidonia > Posidonia australis. The sequence continues at coordinate 30,206 of JAMKQA010029560.1, forward strand.
CTTCACTAGCGACTAATCTATTATCAAATACCAAATCAAACACTGGAATTAGGAAAAAATCCTTCCAATTCCTTATGATTATCACTAAATAGCACAAAAAATCCAAACATGGTCCTAGTGCTCTAGTTATACATAGTTCATAAACAAGGTGGAAAAAGCAAGTAATAATTTGTTGCATCCGTGAATTTATAAAAGCTATGGAATTGACAATCTTATTCTCGTCATTCATGAAACAAAGATATAATTGATGAGATTCCAATTTAGCATATCAGTTTCAGTTCCCAATCAAACAGAAATTCTACCTCAGAAACTGATGCATTGACATGCATAAGCAATTCTAGGCCATGCTCATTTGGGGGTCAATTGACAATTCAAGCTTCTTACAACTGATTTACCTTGACAAATAGAACCTTGATGTGCAAAATGCATAAGACAGGAGTAGTAACTTTTATCATCAATTAGATATGAGCAGGATTTTATGAAATTATTCAAAATCACTTGCATTGCTAGAGTTCAAAGGTACATAGACAAATAAACCTGATTTTCTCTCCAACATGGTGACTGCAAAAACAGATTTAATGAGGAGAGATTGTCTAACACTTGGAAAATGAATATTCAGATGGAAAGAAGGATGAATATGGAATCTAATTGATGTGTAAGGAAATAACTAAAGATGGTAGGCCAGTATGCATGTTCCATCTGATGCAATTGCTGATTGTATATTTAATCTGATGCAATAATGCAGTCCACTCTCCTTGCTTTTTTTTTTGGTAAGAAGTTCAGGGGACTAATATGTATCTAAAATGTAGCATTGATCCTAGTGTCCAACTTTATTCACTTTATCAAAAAAAGCTTGCACTCAAACTATTGCAATATTGGCATGTAACTATGTACCTTAAACAATCGTAATGTACGGTCACGGCCAACACTTAGAATCCTTTCCTTGCGAAGGCAATCGATCACTAATACTTCAGCTTGGTGACCAAATAAATTATTCACGTGGCACCTATCTTCCACATTCCACCACTTGATCATTCGATCAAATGAACCAGAGTAAAGTTCTGGAGTGCCTTCCCTAAAAGTTAGGCACGAAACCGGTCCTTTGTGGCCTTGAAATGCCTGAAAAATCAGCATGATTGCTGGGTTAAAAGCATAAGTGGAAGAAACTATGAACAGTCGTAGAGCTAAAAATATGAATAGTAAGATTATCTCCTGTTGAAAAAACATAGTACGCACAATTCACGTTAAAATGAAGACAACATGCTTCAAAATCTAAACAGCTTAACATAAACATAAAAAGGCTACCTGAATATGCTCCCTTGTGCGCGTATCCCATAGATGTACAAGACGATCTAAGCCTCCAGTAGCCAAATATCGGCCATCAGAGCTTACCGCAAGAGCCAGAACATGCTTACTCTGCTTTTTTGTTTCATTTTTCAAGTTCTTTGCAATACTATCTTTATCGGGCCATAGGTACTTATCCTTTTTACCAGTTTCCACATCCCAATGTACGACAGTGCCATCCTTGGAAGCTGAAAATCCCCTTTCATCGTCATCGGTCAAGGCGATGGCAGTCACAGACTGTCGATGCTTCTGTACAACTCGAAATTCATCAAAATCTTCTGTCTTTAAAATTCTGCATGTTTTTAATTAAAAAGATCAAGCAAAGTAAGCACTATCGCCATGGAGCTTTTATGCAAATAATTTATAATCCTCATCTTCTCCGTTACTAAAAGATGGAGCCTTTTTATGCGGGAAAACATCATTTTGGTTTTACCCTCTGGTGGGCATACGGTGAAACAATGATTGCATCAATTACTGGTGCATTGCAGATTCAAAACCTTGAAGTGCTTTTTTTAGTGGAAAAAAAACAAGAAGAAGAAGAAGAAGGAACAACAGAAAGACGGCATTTTAGCGGAACCCACCTGGAAGCGAGCAGCCTTGTGAGCCTGCCGCTCCGCTCAAGTTGCTCGTTCTGCAGAATGTTGGCGACCAAGGAGTCTCTTTTACCTTGTCTACCATGATCGTCCTCGTCTTCCCCGACTTCACTTCCTTCTTCCTCTTTTTCCTTCTCCACAAGCGCCCTGACCTTCTGGAGATGCTCCTGAGCAATCCTGAACCTCTTCTCGGCGGCAGTTTCCTCCGCATCAGCGGCGGCATCGGCGTCAAGTTCGCCGTTCCTCCGTTTGACATCTTCAGCACCATAGTCACTGTCCAAGTCGCTGTCGATGACGTCGTCGTCGAGTAGGGCCTTGCGACGCCTCTTGGGTTCGAAGAAGTCGTCGCCGTCGTCGTTGTTGCTCTTTTTCTTCTTGGTGTTGTTGGGTCGGTAAAAGGTCGGCTTGCGCCGCCCTCTGCTGATCATGCCTTGTGCAATCTCTGGCCCTTCTGCTTCGTCCTCTCTGTCTCCTACGTCTGCGAGTGCTTGGGGTTTTGGGGACTTTGCTTGCCAAGACTATACGAGTAGGGCTCGGTTCTACTACGTGTCCTTTTATGGCCTTTTTGCAGCTGTACTCCTACGGATTTTTATTACTGTTGTTGCTGCCGTCGCCCCCTATTCATCTGCATCATGAGAAACCTAAACATCATATTACAAAGTGGGATATTTTCCTATCAACTATAGCCTACGCCACGATGAGTGGGGAAAAGAGACCTCCAGCTCTCATCTCTTGTTTGCTATTACGGTATACAGTGCCCCTCCTCCCTTAACAAGAAAGATCCCACTTCTAACCCTAACTCATACATAAATGGTTCTTGGTGTCTCTAAAATCTAAAAGTTAGATTTCCGATTAAGCTTGACTTCTAAGAGATTTTGCAGAAAAAATACTTATAACATTGAAAAATACTAGTTATTGTTGTTTCCTTAAAAAGAAATGTGTCGCACGTTAACAGTTCTAGATTTTGCAGAAACACTCGAGATTAAGTTTCAACTTACTTTCTACACTAAACCCATCAGTTACAGAGAAACTAGAAATAACCTAAGAAGAAGAAAGAAAAACAAGAGAAGAGTAACTCAGAGAATAACTGAATTGATCTACGACAAGTGTCCTGATATTAGTAGTCGTCTTCATATTTATGTATATATATAGTTACTATTACAATAGAAATGAAATGAGTTGCAACAACTTTAATCATTATAACAAACTGTAACTAATTATCAACTAATTATAGTCATTAGACTTAACTATATATTATCTATGCATTTGTCATCAGCCTCCCTCAAGTTAAACCTGGAATCAATAAGGTGAAGCTTGAATTGAAGAAATTTTACTCCACTTGGATGAAGTCCTTTAGTAAAAATATCAACCACCTAATCTTTAGTTGAAATATACCTCAAGATAATTCGTTTCTGTAACCATGCCGGCGAGGAAATTCCGCAAAAGAATGTGAAATCGGTCGGCGAAATCGGTCGGCAAAATCACGTCGAAAAAGTAAAATAAAATGCAAATGCAGGAGTCGCCACCTAGTCTATTATAGAAGACGAGGAAAACCATAAACATAAAAAATCATGCAAAAACAATAAAAGAAAAGGTCTACGAAAACCAGAAATGCAAGTAAGGATCTCTGTTACGCACGAGGAAGGTGTTAGGCACCCTCGTACGCCCGATAAAATCGGTCTTCTATGATTTCTCCAATGAAATGTTAGCTTTTCAATCTTTTGTTATATATGCCCGTGGGCGATATGCCATGCCATGCTTAAGTGCCTTATGCTAATAGGTGCATGATGTGTGGGGTGTGTCCTATGCTTAGGAATATCACTCTTTTATCCCGGGTCAAGTGTATAATGCAAAGATATTGCATAAGTGTAATCAAAGTTACATCATTCTGAGTGATTTATCATCATCG
>JAMKQA010029561.1:0-25281 GCA_024699735.1 Posidonia australis
TCACAGATTTCTGGGTTCTGGCTTGCTAATAGGCTTGGGGCTAGGTTTAATGGCTGATCACATCCAAAGCAACATAAGAACTCTCATTCCTGGGTTACCTCAAAATCGGGGTGTCTACAGCTGGTGATGTGTCGGTTGGGAGATCACCTAATTCCAGGAAGGTATTGATATCATGATACTAGGGGAGCTTTGCTGACGGGTTCGCTTCCTCTATGCTCATGCAATGGATGGGCTGCTCTGCTCGGGTGACTGATACGTCGACTGTGCGCTCTTTAGGTATTGAGAGCTAGGAAGCAAGGGTTGCTAGTGCATCTGCGTAGGAGTTTTTGGCTCTACTCATGAAGGAGAAGCACATTTCTTCGAACTCCATGACGAGCTGTAAGAGATATTCATGATATGGCACAAGCTTTGGATCCTTGGTTTTCCATTCGCCATTAATTTGGGATATGACTAACATGGCATCCCCGTGCATCTATAGCTTCCGTGCGCCATGCTCCAAAGCAATTTGCAGTCCCATGATGCACGCCTTATACTCAGCTTCATTGTTGGTGCATTTGAAAGTGAGCTTTCTAGAAAAAAAGGGTCATCTGTCCCTGTGGTGTCGACAATACTACGTCAATTCCTCTACCCCTCTTGTTGACAGCTCCATCGAAGTATAAGTGCCACCGGGACTTGTCTTCTGGCTCATCAAAATCTGCATCTCCCATGGCGAACAGGATGTCTTCATCTGGGAACTACGTCTATAACAGCTCATACTCCGGCAATGGTAGGTCAGCTTGGTGGTCCGCTACTGCTTGCCTCTTCATTGATTTCTATGTGACGAATGTAATGTTGTACTGGGACAGCATCACCGGCCATTTCACGCATCGCCCCACTAATACTGGCTTCTGGAACAAGTACTTCATGGGGTCATGCCGGCATAGGAGAAGGACTGGATATGCCATCATGTAATGCCTGAGGCATTGGGTGCCCTAGACAAGGGATAGACACATCTTCTCGATGGGATTGTACCTAGCTTCACAATTGTTGAACTTCTTGCTTAGGTAGTAGATGACTCTCTCCCTACGTCCTGTCTCATCATGCTGTCCAAGGATTGCGCCCATGGAGTGTTGGGTGGTGGAGAGATATAGCAATAGAGGTCGCCCAGGTGTGGGTGGAACCAGGACAAGAGGTTTTGTAAGGAGCTACTTGATTTTGTCGAATGCAACTTGGCATTCCTCATTCCAATGGATCTGTGCATTTTTTCTTAATAGCCTGAAGATAGGCTCACAGATGGGAGTAAGCTGTGCGATGAATCGAATGATATACTGTAATCAACCCAATAAGCTCTGAACTTCATTCTCTGATGTAGGTGGAGGCATATCATTGATGGCTCTTGCTTTGCTAGGGTCGACCTCGATTCCCCTTTGACTAACAATGTATCCTAGAAGTTTGCCAGAAGACACCCCGAATATGCATTTGTTGGGGTTTAGACGGAGCTTGTTCATTCTAAGGCAATCAAACAACTTTCTTAAATAGACCAGGTGCTCCTCAGGCTCTTTGGACTTGGCAATCATATCATCTACATAGACCTCTATTTCTTGATGCATGAGGTCATGGAAAAGTGCATTCATTGCTCTTTGATAAGTTGCGCCTGCATTCTTGAGCCCGAATGGCATCACACGATAGCAGAAAACTCCCTAGGGAGTGATGAAGGAAGTCTTCTCCATGTCTTCCTCGGCCATTTTGATCTGGTTGTACTTCGAAAACCCATCCATGAATGATAGCATTTTATGCCCGACTGTGTTGTCCACCAAGACATCTATGTGAGGAAGTGGGAAATCGTCTTTGGAACTCGCCTTGTTGAGGTCTCCGTAGTCGATGCACATGTGGACATTCCCATCTTTCTTTGGCACTGGAACAACATTTGCTAACCATTCTGGGTACAACACTACCTTGAGGAAGTTCACCTTGTGTTGCTTCATGATTTCCTCTTTGAGTTTTAGGATCCATTGAGTTCGCCATCTCCTGAGTTTTTGCTTGACGGGCCTCTCATTAGGCTTTAGGGGTAACTTGTGTACCACCACTTTGACGTCCAGGTCGACCATGTCGTCATAATTCCAAGCAAAGACATCTGTTTATTCCATCAGAAATGCTATGAAGTCTACCCTGGCTTGTGGGGATAGCTTAGCACTGATGAGTACCTCCTTGATATCCTCTGTTGTGCCGATATTCACCCGTTCTGTTTGTTTCTCGACATGCATCTTTGGACCCTCTGGATCATTGTCGTAGGGTTGGAATTCGGGCGTTTCTCTATCTTCATCCATGTCATCATCCTCCTCCCCATAAGCGATGAACTCTAATATGATTTCCTCCTTGAAGGTTGGGTCAGTGACATCAAAGGAGAGGACATGCTTTGATTTCTGCCCCTAATGATTCTTCGTGATGGTCACCCTAACTTTAGTGTTCTTGTATCTACACTGTGTGACCTTTGGCTCTTTAATAGCGGGCTCTGCTAACTGGCCGGGTTGCTCCGTTTCCTCGGCTTTTGATACTATTTTTTGATTTTTTTTGGATTTTCCAGATTTTTTGACTTTTTTGGATTTTTTGTAGTATGGACAAATGGTGCTACTGACTAGCGGCTTTCCTGTTGCTATTGATAGGAGTGATGCCATTCGGCTTTCCTCCTGAGCTTAACTCAGGGTCTTTTTTTTTGACCCTCACCATGCTTAAAGTGAGGCTTCTTCTGTAAATACCATCTAGACCCGCCGCCCGGCTCCAAAGAGATTGACTCTAATGGTCTAGTGGGTTCTGGTTGTGAATCAGATAGGACCATGATGGGTGAGTGGTCCGACTGTTGGTGGGGAGCTGCTATCTCTGATTCTAAGGCCCTTGACATTCCTTTCCTCAGCCTCTGATGCTCTGTTGTGTCCTCAGCCAACACTGACAACTGCTCTTGGAGTAGAAGCTCTAGGTCGCTGACATGCTCACTTGCTTGCACTGCCGTGCCGACTGTCTCATTCTCTACCGTGATGCAATCAAAATCTCGAACAACACTTTGTTTTGCCATTGCCTCCTCTAGACTGCGGACCTCTGTTGATTGGATCTGTGATTGCTGTAAAAATGCCCCGAACTAACCAATTGCGCTGGCGGATCTACTGATGCCACTGCTTGCAGAACTACTGCTCTGGGGCTCGTTGTTCGGGCGGTGGCAGATGTCGTCAAAGTGCCTACCGTCGGCTGAGATTGTGGTTGCACCCTCTGGTGCCGACTCCTCTCTGTAGTGGCCTGGCTCTGGTTGGGATCAAGTATCCCTACACTGACAAAGTTGGTGAGGTCCGATGGGATAGAAATCTTCTTGTACCTCCTGGTGCGCGAATGCCTGTCTTTGTGTAGCTACCATTCGTATCTAGACCCTCGAACTCTCACCTCTCCTCCGCCTGAATGGGCTCAAAGATTCCTTGGCTCTGTCGCCCGAGTGGTGTCCCCTTCTTGTATCCCCATTTGTGACATACATTTTCAATCATCCAAAGGGGATTGCCACGAACGGTCAGGTAACTGACACGCTCGAGAGCCGACATGTAGTTGACAGGCTCGAAGCGATTGATCCGGAACATGACATCGGACAGTTTTGGATCGAAGTGGATGGTCTGAAGGGAGACAGCGGAGACCCACTCGACCGTTTTTTTTGTCAAGATCTTCCACTATGACAACAACTATGTCGTTGCCCTAGCGGAACTTAACCATGCCGTGGAGGGTCGAGGGGATCACCTGATGCTTGTGCAGCCAAAGGGGCTCAAGCAGAAGATTAAAAGAGGGCTCCAGATCCACAATATAAAATTTGACGTCGAAGACTATAGGCCATATAGTGAGAGGAATAACCAGCATCTCGAGCAGGTCGTGATGCGTGTTATCAAAAGCCGTCATTCCCTTCGTAGCTGGTATGATATCCTCGGCTTTGAATCCAATCTTATTTGCTATGCGCAAAGGGCAGACATTAAGGCCCGCGTCATTATCAACCAGGGTGAGGGGAATTCAAAAGCTCTGATACTGCGCTGTGATGAATTGAGGCTGGTTGTTATTAACTCCTGTTGGAGGTAATTCCTCCCTAGAAAAGGAAATGACATGGGGCTCTGCAATTATGCCCACCATATTCTCAAGGGCGGACGGTTCTATGGTGGGGGAGACATGAGTAGCCTGAAAGACCCTGAGGAAGGCCTCCTGATGTCCTGCAAAAGTATGGATGAGATCCCAAATGGAGATATTAGCCTTAACCTTCTTTAGTTGAGATGTGATGTTGGCAAAGGGTTGCTCCTGCTGGGTCGAGGTGGTAAGGACAGAGCAAGGGACCGTCCTAGATGGTTGGGTAGCTAGCTGAGGATGGGAAGACGTTGGACGGGTAGGCTGGGTTGCTAGGGTTGGTGGCATATACACCCTCCCTGACTCGATGACTTTTACACACATTTCTGTGGCATAATTGTAAGGTACACGGTGAGTGTCCCTCGTCAGGTAGACAATAAGGGGAGTACGTGCTGCCAGCTTTAGCGATGCGACAATGAACGGACAGAAAGGGGGTTTGGCTGGACAGGGGATTAGATAAGATGCTATACAAAAGGATGCTGGACAGGATACTGGATAGGATGACTAGGCACGGGTCGGGCTAACAAGCAAATAGGTGACCTAGAGGGCGCAGTCGGCAGTGCGGTGGTACGCTTGCCCTAGCGGTCAACCATATCATGTGGACAGCTGATTCAGAACTAGCATGACTCAAGCGATACCGGTGGATGGGGAAAGGCTCATCAACAGTATGAATTAAATCAGAAGGGTCTACAACGGATGTCGTAGGCCTAGATGTAGAGAGGAAATGGATTCCTGACGTCCCAGCTCCTGCTGCGTTGTTATGTGCAAGCATGGGTTGGTTAACAATGTTAGGGTAGGCTGGTGGTGCGAGTGCAGTGTGTGCCTCCTGAGTGTCTATGATGATGACCTTGCAGTCAATCAAATCCTGAATGGCACTCCATAGGGCCATGCAATTATCCGTCGAATGACCCATGCAACGATGGAAATTGCAGTGGAAGCTCGTGTTGTACCATCCTGATAGAGGGTTTGGCAGGGGACGGACCTCCGGGAGTTTTAGGAGTGACACCACCTTAGGGAGGATGGCACTCAGTGGCTCGACCAGCGGGGTGTACTGTCGTGCAGCACGCTAAGGCCATCTTTGCCCTAGGTGGGGTCATTATCGGACCGATGTTGCGGGATACACTGGCTGGGCGGTGGTGGTGATCTGTGGTGTGTGCGGTGCCCTATTTGTGGGTGCATATACTAACTGATTCGGGCCTTGTTGGTTCACCACATTGACGGGCATGGCAGGTGACCCTACGTATGCGACAGTGGGCTTGGGAGGATCCTGCCTCTTAGGATAACTGGTGCCAGTGCCTTTGCGAGTGTTGCTGCTCGCATGGTGATCCAAGGATGCGGCTTTTTTGGCAAATGTCGCAAGTGCAGCAAAGCTACCACTACGGAGGGAGCTCTCTACACCCAACATCCGGTTGCGCACCTCAGATAATGATTTTGATAAACTCCTCGTCAGAGGGCCTATCTCTCACCTGTGATGCAAGGACGCGCCAGGGACCGACATACTCCCCAAACGGCTCATGGAGCTTTTGTCTTGTGGCGACAAGGTCCTCCCTCTTTAGGACCAAGTCGAGATTAAAGGCATACTGATCCATGAACGCCTGCGAGAGGTCGTTCCAAGTTTTAATCGAGCCCATGTCAAGTGACATGAACAACTTGAGGGTTGGACCGGTGACACTCTTTTGGAAGAGGCAGATTAGCAGCCTCTCGTTAGCCTGGAGCTGAGCGAGATCTCTGCAATATGCCGGAAGATGTGAGATAAGGCAACCCTTATTGTTGTACTTCTCGAAGTCCGAGATTTGAAAATGCGATGGGAGTGTCACCTTTGGGAAGTAACAGAGGTGTCGGAATCCGTAAGGTTGGCGATCGCTTCCCCACACTTGTCGAAGTGCTCTCTTTAGGTCACCCACCCTGGCGTGGAGGGTATCTGGAGCTGCTGCCGACAAGGGTGATACAGCAAGGGGAACGGTCGCATATACTGCGTGGGTCGCACCTAAGTGCTCCTCCAGGTCCACCATCATGCCACCTGGTGCCATGGCATTATGGCCAGCATATCCGTGCAAGAGTGATGGATGTGCTTGTGGAAGTGAGTGTGCCTGAACCTAATGGTGTGCGAGAGGAAGATAAGTGGAGAGCTGTGTGGCCATGGGTGCGGAGTGTGGGAGTAACAGCTGCTGCAGTGGTACAATGCCAGGCTACAAGCTCTGAGGATGCTGTACTCTAGCCAACCCAAGGGGCTAACCACTAGATGTCGGAGTAGAATGCTGTGCAGTGATGTGATGTGTCTAAGCCTGTGGTGTCACACCTAGTGTGGGTACAGTGAGGAGCTGGGGTGAGGGCTAAGGTGGTGGTGCCGATGCCTGGAACACTGGAGCAAGCTGTTGGGGAGCCTCAATAATGTTTGGGTCTATGGTGGACTGAATGGCAAAGGTCATGCCCTCGATCTTCTAGGCGAGGGCCAACAGATATTCTGCTTGTGTGGCAGGGGATCCCTCAGGGACAGTAAGGGATGGCATAATCGGAGGTCCCGAAGTCAAAGGTGGGACAGCTATGGGTTGCCCTGGAGGCAGGGAAACTGCAAGAGATGTTGCCACAATGGGTGGAGTGTCGAAAGAGAAGGAACCCTGAGAAAGTGAGGTCGTGAGTGATACATCTGGTACTCGAGATGGGGACATTGAGATAGACTCAGTGCCTGGTTCCAGACTGGCCAAGGTCAGTGGTTGTCTTACAGGGTAGGGGACAGAACCTCCGTAATGCACGAAGGGGACAGAAGGAACAGCTGAAGACACAACAATGGTAGGAGGGACCAAAAAAGAAGCGCCCTCCGGAGCAACAATGGTGGGAAGAGACTCACTAGTACCCTGGGCCATAGCTGACCGGGAACGGATGAGAATCAGGCTACAGTGACAAACAAGGGGATGAATCCTAGGACGAGCTATCGTCAAAGTGACGAATAAATTAGGAAAAGACGATCAGCAACGGAGCGTCGCAAACATGGGAGTCAAGGCAGGAACACTCGAACAATGACTAAGGAACTCACGCTCTACCTGTGGAAAAAGAAACTACTGGTGTTAGAACCAGCAACAAAATGCAGTTCATTATGGTGGCGTGAATGGCATTCATGCACATGGATGCAACTAACATGCTCTCTCTCACCAACTAAGTGTTTCCTAGAAAGTCGTCTACTCTGGGATCACATATGGGTAAGTAGGTCTCCGACTCAGGCTAGAAAGTAAAGGTCCTCGCTCTAAATCCTAGCCAAAGGGCAGGCAGTGAACGAGTGATGCATTTGTGGCCTCATCTCCCGTAGTAGCATGGAGTTGTATCCTCTACTAACATCGACACGACCCCGGACAAAGGGGGACAAACTAGCAACACGTTCTACGCCAAAGCTATAGAGCGGGTTACCAAAATTGCCCTTCGTGGACTCTAGGTGGACTGAGGGGAGAAGAATGCATGCCTTATATGATCAATCATGCAATATGCTTTAGTGTTTTTTACTTGCACCTTATTAACCAATGGGCGAGCTTGATATGGTCTCTAGTTTGGCCTTATTAATTGTTCTCTGAGTTTGTGTGTTTTATTTTAAGTGCAAAAAGGGGGAAACAAACATGTCATGTGCAAAAAGGGGAAGAAAACACACAAGTAAGGCAAGCAAGCAACAAACACTAAGCAAAAGGCATGATCATGGCATGTGCAAGTGTTATGGCATCATAGATGTGAAAAGAAAAACATCCATCACATCAAAAGGCATGATACATAGCATGTGTGTGCAGTGACAGGGCAAATGTGCAAAAAAGTGCAAAAAGCATGTTAAGCAAACAAACAATCACCAACAAAGCAATCAAACAAACATATGATGCCAATGCAAGCGAGAAAGACTAACCTGAAAGTTGGAATCTTGTACTCCCCAGCGGAGTCGCCAGTTCTGTGACCATGTCAACTCGGGGGTCCGCCGCAGAGTCACGCTAGAGGAAGGAGATCACAGCCATGCCAAGATGGCGAAGGCGTAAGATAGGATAAAAGTAAAAGAAAAGGAGTCACCACCTAGACTTTTAAGGGAAAGACGAAGATAACCACAAAAGATTGAATGCATGAGATGTAGATGTGATGGCTGGATGTCTGCTAACCAGATGATGGATAAGGATTCCTATTACGCACGAGGAAGGTGTTAGATACCCTCATACGCTCGAGACACTTAGTCTTTCTAGTCTAATTCGCTTGCTAAAGGCTTGATGAATGCTTGCTAAGTCTAGATCATGCTTTAAGCATGCTAATACGAATGCCATGACAAGACTGGATGGATGTGCATGATAGTATGCGAAAACTACGAAGAAATCCACATAAAATGATGAAATCGCAAAATACGACACGACAAAAGGAATCACATGAAATGATGAGGTTTTTGGATTGATTGCTAAGGAAAACCATATTGATGCCAAAAAGGTAAAAAGTGGGTCAACCCAAGTTCTCAGAATCATAAAAAAGGTAGTAAAAATCAAAAGGAGAAAATAGTCCGCAAATGGGCCAATGTGGGCCTTTCGGTCAGTTTGTGTACGCCCTCGGGCGATGGAATCCAAATCAAATCAAAAAGTTGAAATGTTGGACTAAAGCAGATCAAATCAAAATATCGAATGAGAAATTCTGAAGGTAATGTGAAGAAAGAAATCGCTGAAAGAAAGGCATGAGACATGGGCTCGCAAAAAGAAGGGACGGATGCATAAATGTGATGAAAACTATATGAAATGGGTGAATAAGTGCCTAAATGCGTAAAAAGTACTAAAGGATGACCTGGACAAGGATTAGGTAGGGTTGAGTATGAAAACTAAAATGCATGCACACGGATCAAAGAGATAGGGCCAATTTGGTCATTCTCATGGCCAGATGTGATAAATGCAAGTATGGGGATGATGCATGATCTAAGTTATGTCAAAACATGTACAAAACATCTAGAAGGTGTTATTTGCAAAACATGAAGGAAAAAACAATAACATGATATAAACACAATAAAAGACAAATATGGGGACTAAAATGTAAAATTCACAAAAATAGTGAGAATCTAGATGAAAACTATATTCATGGCTTCTATTTTAACATGAAGATGTTGGATCCAATGTCAATGTGTCACTAAGATGTGAAAATTGCACTTGGATGATTTCCTAAAAATTCAGGGTCTAAAGTGCAAAATTCACACATAAGTGCAAATGTGGTTAAAATGTGAGACTAAAGCTCAATTCACAGTGCAAACATGATTTCTAAATGTAATATATTATTAAACGCTAAATGTGAAATGCAATGAGTGAAAAATATCCAAAATATGTAAGAAAACATTTAAAACCCTAAATGATGCATTTAGAAATAATCAAAAGGCCTAAATGCAAATTGTATGTACTCAAGAATGATTTGATGTGAATCCAGGGGTTTATATGCAAGATTTCAGGACCTGAATGTGATAAAAAATAGGCTTTTGTACTAGTCAATGTAATTATGATGTTTGTTAGGGTTGAAAGATGCAAAATTCATAGTGAAAACTCATTTTTTAATGTTCTGGGGGCTTAATGTGAATGGTAAGGACCTAAATGTAAAGAAAATTTGATTTTTATGATGGCTAGTGTGATTTTTAAATCTTTTAGGGTTGAGAATGCAATTAATAGGGAAAACTCATTTTAAAATGTTTCAGGGGGCTAAATGTAAATATTCAGGACTTAATTATAAAGAAAATATGGATACAGGGCTTAAAATGTGATAGAACATGCATAGTAGGGCTAAAAACACAAATTAAAAGTAACAGGGGAAAAAATGCAACATTCACAAGAATAATGAAAACAAAAAATGAATATTTAAAATGATAGGGGCTTAATCACAAATAAAAGGACTCAAATGAAATAAAAGGACCTAAATGCAAGAACCTAAAACTAAAGGGGTCTGGGTTAAAACCCAGCCCTTCGAAGATCACCAGAGGGTCGTCGATGTTCCCACTCCAGCGATACCTCCGACGACGATTCTACGGCGGCACGATGACTGGATGGCTCCAGCGAAGGTTCTAGAGGCTGAAGGGGGGCACGGTGGGTGTTTCTGAGGCGTCACAATGGTCTAGAGCAGTCTGAGGTGCTCCCCCCACCTTGCGCTCTGGCGAGGTGTTTGGTCGGTGACAAAGAAGTCAACGGCGTGGTGCAGTGATACTCTGGCAATGGCAAGGCCGAAACAGAGGTCTAGGAAGCACCAAGGAGGAACAGCGAGGCTCTGGGAGGCAACAACGAGGTTCGGGGAGGTCTGAAGCGTCCCACCCACCTCTACTTCGATGGTGATGGCTGCGGCGAGTCGTTGGGGTGCTGCGGCGGTCCAAGCAGCGGTGTGGCGATTCCCTAGGGTTCGTGGGATGGTAGCGAATCTTCTTGGCACGGTGGCACAAAGCGTAGACGTCCGGAGATCCATGGGAGGCTTCTCGACGGCGGTCAGTGGTGTTGCGGCGACGACGACAGAGCGGCGGCGACGGTAGGAAGGCTTCATGTCCGCGAGAGGCCTGGGAAGCTCCTCGAGAGCAGGGGAACTCCCTGAGGATAAGGAAGAAGAGGGAGGAGTGACCCTGGGAGTCTCTCCTTGATCTAGAGGCTAAGGGCCTTGCCAGTGGTGGCGAACCCACCACCGGAGATGGGGACGGCGGCGCTCAAGAGCTCTGCTCCACCGTGGCTTGTTCAGGGGACCTATGGGAACCTAAGAGGCATTCTTCATTCCTAGGATGAGGTGAAGAAGTTACCTGAGAAGATGTGTCGCTCCCGGCGGCTTGACGACAACCCATTGGATGTATCTTCGATGACGGTGGCTGGTGGCACCGGGTTGCAAAAATGGTTGGGATCGCTCTAGAAAGAGGAGCTCGCTCTCTTGGTGAGTTGGGTATCGAGGGAGGAAAGGTTTGGCTTCTGGAAAGGAGGCTCGACGATCGCTCGTCGACTATCGGCGGTGGGAGTTTTTAAACACCGACGGGGCTCTCTCCTACCGTCGATTCTCCATCTCAGCCACTGAGGGCCACCCGACGTTGGAGGGGCGCAACCGGAGATCACGAGATGAAGAGATTACGCGCCAGAGATCGCGGGATTTGCCGAGGATGGCGCCGGAGAAGTCGCCGGAAAATGCAGAAGTTGCCGGAATTATTTTCTCCTTTCCTAAGTTTTCTGGTTTAAGAAATCAAATGGGCTATTGGGCTGGCGATCGGGCCTAGGGTTTGTTTTCTTTTGTTTGTTTTCTTTTTTTTCTTTTGTGTTAAGGTTTAAATTTATGATTAATTTGATGATTTGTGATTTGATTTGGGGAATTGGATTGATTATTTGTGTTTTAATATTTTAAGTTGATTAAGGTTTTATTTGATGTTTTAAATTTAATTAAATGATTTGTCTTAGTTTTAAATGGATTAAATTGTTCTCTTGATTTTTGGTTTTGGATTTATTTGATTTAAATTCTTATTTTGATTTAGTTGATTTAAATTTTGGATTTGATTATATTAAATTCAGATTTCATTAGTTTTCACTTGATTTAATTAAGGACTTTATTTAGGTTTTGATTTAAATGATTTTCACTTGATTTAATTAAGGGTTTTATTTAGGTTTTGATTTAGATGATTTTCACTTGACCTAATTAAGTATTTTTTTTTTTAGGTTTTGATTTAGTTGATTTTCATTGATTTAATTAAGTATTTTATTTAGGTTTTGATTTAGGGTTTTAATTATTTTAGGTTTTTGTTTTATTTTATTTTTGGGATTTTCATGGATTTTAGGTTTTTTTATTTTAAGTTTTAAATTAGGGTTTTGTGATTTAAATTTGATTCTTAATTTTGGGATTTAGGGTTTAATTAATTGGTTTTGAATTAGGACTTTAATTATTTTAAATTCGGTTTATTGGTTTATTTAGGGTTTTTGGATTGATTAGGGTTTTGAATTTCAATTAATTAGGGTTTTCAATGAATTTTGGCTTTAATTAGGGTTTTCACTTAATTACTTGGATTTTAAATGGATTTAAGCGGATTTTATTTCATTTTGATTTGAATTAGGTTTTTGTTTCATTAATTAGATTTTAAGTGTTTTAAATTTGATTTTGTCTCGTTTTTATTTTAATTAGGTCAGAGTGGACTAGTGTGGGCCTGAATGGGCTTGTGTGGGCTTAATTGGGCCTAAGTTTTGGTGGTCGCGATCAGTGCATCATCTGGATGAGCCTACTGCCAAGTGACTTCAAAATTACGTTGTCTACACTATGAAATCATGGATGTTATTTAATGTATGCTCATGTGGGCATAAAGTTTGATGTAGTGTAGATGCAGATAAAATAAGCAAAACAGAAGATTAGATGCCATTAAACCAAGTTGAGACGTGTAAAATGGAAACCACGAGACTCTATTCACTACACTGAAAACAAGTTTTCCATGTAGCCTACGAGAGTTGGATGTGAGACCGACACATGACGTCGGGGCGTGGTACAAGCCTGTGAAGGTTTCGATAGCGGATGTTCTTGTGCACTGGGAGCGATACGATGATTTAAACATGCAACTAAAGGGCTTGGAGGCATGAGGGAGTTCTTGTCATCTTATCCATGGATCGAAAATGGATCAAGGATTTGTGCCTTCCTTCCTCTGTCTCCATGATTGAACGTCGGAGTGCCCTACGCTGTCTGGCCAGGGAAGAGGCTAGAGCCATCTGGGGACCTTCCTATGACGTCCAGAGAAGTGGAGGAGAGATGAGGAAACTAGGCAAATGTAGTAGAATGAGAGGAGCCAAGTATCATGACCCTCGTGCCATTCACGTTGTGACTCCGACCTGTGTGCTGCTATAGGGACGGTCGACCTGAATGAAACTATTCCCTGGCCAAAGGTGGGTCATCGAAGTGTTTGAGTAGGACTCAGGATGTGATGCTCGTGTAAGGATGTTCCCTATCTCGTATTTAGGGGCTGACGATCTCATACGAATAAGGGGAACCTATCACGAAACGCATGCATGAAGATGAGAAACCAACATAAAACCAAATGAAAATTCATGAGAAAAATAGATGGAAAACTACACGGAAATGAACTAACTTTCGAGTTTGGTAGGGGTAGGATTTACTTGCAGGGTGATGGTATTTTGTCTCTTGATAGTGGAGGCCAGCAGTGGATTGTACAGATGATGCTGGTCACGATGGCAGGGTTGTGATGGGATGGCTTGAGATTAGGGAAGATGCTCGGCTCTGGTTGAAGTTGGTCGATTGTTGACAGGGTTGGGGAAGATTTGGAGACGTTGTTGGGCTACCGAGGTGGAAGGGAAACTCTTGGGATGATTAGCAGCCAAGAGTTTCTAAGGTTTTTGGATGTGGAAAGTGCTCTGAATTGGGTACGATGCAGGCTTCAGGATGCGAAGGTCGGTCTTCTTCACGTACATGAATGGTGGGGTTTTATAGACCTAGGGTTTGCATGGATCCTGTTGGTTTTCCATGCAAACTTGAATGGTTGGTGGAGATGGATTTAATGGGTTGATTAGGATTTTGGTGAGGAAGAGGGGTCACAGCGGCTCAAGGCATACCAAGGCGTGTACCCAAGTTCATGCAAGCCTATGGGAACACTGAGCTAATGGTCCATGAGGCGGTTGGACCGATTGATCGTGCTACGTTGGCTATTAACCTAGGGTATCCGCACATTCAACTTGTGGCACTAGTTCACAAGCCTTGCATGCGAGATACCTAGGACAGAGCCTGGTTGCTACACTCTAAACTTGTTTCTCGTGTGCTTGAGCCACCAGTGGGCTTCAAGCTTGCGGTTCGATGGTGGCTTATGGTGTTGGACTAGTTTGGGATGTATGGTTGGATTTTGGAAGTGTTAGTTGGGTTTTAGGGATTTGGTTTAGTCTATTGTGACCAAAATATCTTTCCAGAATGGTCCACCAACTGATGACACAAAAGTAGGGTGCCTACAGGTGGGATTTGAAAGAGGGTCACCATCGTGTTTTTTATGAGAGTACCACATTGTTGTGTGTGATTTCCATTCTAAGAAAGAACTCGACATGTCCAAGATCCCTATAGTCAAATTCAAGGCAAATCAAGAAAATGAAGTTGTCCACCAAGGA
Source organism: Posidonia australis (assembly GCA_024699735.1). NCBI lineage: Eukaryota > Viridiplantae > Streptophyta > Magnoliopsida > Alismatales > Posidoniaceae > Posidonia > Posidonia australis. The sequence goes on from JAMKQA010029561.1 coordinate 14,196, forward strand.
GGAGTCATTGCCCGTTCTTTTGGGATCATTAACATAAATCAAGATTGGAAGTGTGGAAGAGCCATGATGTTGAATAAAGAGTGAGGAATCAATTAGGCTGTTGTTGAAGCCTGATTGAAGAAAAAAATGCTTGAAGATGATGAAACTATGCCCAAGGCACTTGTTTGAGGCAAAGCACTCGATGTAACTTGCAAACATGGTATGGACAGATGGGGGCCAGGTTATTGGGACATGTAGTTTTCTTCCGTGAGATAGCCATGAAGGAAGGCACCTTTGATGTTTAGTTGGTGAAGGGACTATTTAGTAGTAACAACAAGAGATAAAATAATCCTTATCATGGCATGCTTAACCATGGGACTAAAGGTATCTTCAAAATCCAAATCAGCTTTTTGGTGATAACTCTTGGCAACAAAGTGGTCTTTATATTGCTCGATGGATTTCTTTGCTTTCCATTTAATATGATATACCCAATGAGAACCAATGATATTGTAGTGTGGTTTAGGAGGCAATAAAGTCAAGGTTTGGCTTTGTTGTAGCATTGCAAACTCTTCATTCATCGTTAGTCGCAAATGGGTAATTTTTTTGGCCTTATTGTAGTAGGTTGGTTCATGGAGGGTAGGATGAACTAGAGGAGACTAAGGCATGAGGAAGGTGGTGAGGAATGGTTTGTTTGAGAATATAGAGAGATCAGAATTTCTTAGGTGATGTTGATGGTCGGTTGGTGAAGGTTGAAGATGATGATGTGGCAGAAGAAGACAAGGGAGTGATTGGTTGGTAAGTTTCAGCTAGGGTGGATGTAGGAGATAACAAATGATGGCTGGTAGGATGTGCATGGGTAGCGGGAGTCCAGGTGTCAGATGGAGGAAGAAATGCAGTAGTGATGGGTGATGAGGATTGTTGTGTAGTTGGTGGTGGTGGACACGTGTTAGATGGAGATGGAGGTGTTAGGGAATAAGTTATGCATGGAATATATGGAGGGAAAGGTGCATGAATGTTTAGAGGAAGGTGGGAGAAAGGAGGGGATGAGTTGGGTCAGGGGTGAAGTAACTAATTGTTTGAATGGAAAAGAGTGTTCATTAGGTTGTGTCTAGAAATATAAATAATGTCAGTATCAATGTGTAAACATTTATGCCTTTATGAGATGGATCATAACCATTGAATACACAATTTAGAGACATAGGATCAAGTTTATTTTTTGCATAAGGAATTAAGATGGGAAGACATTAACACCTGAATACTTGAAGAATGGTGAGATTAGGTTTGGTATTAAAGAGTTTGAAAAAAAGGAGAGAAACCATGTAATATAGGTGTAGATGTGCGATTTATAAGAAAAGCTGTTTTTATGAAGGCATTATCCCAATATTGTTGTGACATACCAGTAGTATAAAGTAGACATTTGCCCATGGAAACAACATGGTGATGTTTCCATTCAACTAGACCATTTTGTTTGGCATTATAAGGGCAAGCGAGAGGATGAGTAATGCCATTTTGTAGTAAGAAAATTTTGAAATCATGATTAACAAATTCACTGCCTCTGTTAGATTGAATAGAAATAATTGACAAGGAAAGTTGCTTTCCAATCATTATTTTGAAATTGATAAATGTTTAAGTAACATTTGATTTGCAACATAATGGGAAAAGCCAGGTGAGTCAAGAAAATTCATCTACAAAGGAAAAATAGTACAAGAAAATGGAAATTTCATCTACAATCGGAGTAGGACCCTAGATGTTGAGGTGAAGATGTTCAAGAGGATGTTGTGAGGAAAAGGTCCAGTGAGAGAATTGTAGCTTTGTAGATTTTCCCATTGGACAGATGTTGCAAGGAGGAGGGCATGATGAACCCTTGAATTGAGCAGAATTTGTTTCAAGAGTTTGAAGGAGAATAAGAGAGGATAGATGACCTTGTTAGAGATGCCACATGGAGGTAGATACACAAGCAAAAAAGCAATGGAGAGATGGTCTCTTTGTATGATAAAGGTTGAAGGAGCTATGACCATTGAGGAGAGTCTTCCCAGTTAACTTGTCCTAAGCACAAAAGCCATATTAATTAAGTAAGAAGTAGCATCGATTATCATGAGAGAATATTTGAATAGATAAGGACTAGTAAAAAAGAAAGTGGAAAGGATGCATGAGTTGTATGGCTCAGGATAACCTTGCAGTAGTTGTATTCTTTGCTTAAATAGAGTGGAACATGGGTAGTGGTGTTGCACCATGTATACAAAAGAATAATTTAAAAAAATCATCATGTCTAGAAAAGAATAACTAAAAGAAACTTCTAGAGATGATTGGAGAAATCAAGAATCTTTAACAATGTGTATAGAATGGAAGGCTAAAGCTATAGCTCTCCTCCAACTCAATAGCGTAAGGCTTGAAGTAGATAGTGCCAGAGAATCACTCCTTATATGATTCAAACCAAATCATGAATTCAGTAGACGTCCACCTAGACGTCTGTTGGAGAGAGCCATACTAACAGATACTTTTTAGATGTCTATTGGTGTTCATGTCGAGAATAGGTTTAAGTGGATGTTTGCTACGACGTAAATCTATTTTCAAATTTAAATCCTTGATTGGTTTAATCACGACAGTTGTTGCCTTTCAAGATACCAATCATGAAACTTATTCCTATCCAAATTAAGAAAGATAATTGTATTATCTCCCTTATTATTAATGAGGGAACAACTCATATCTCTCGTATTGATAAGGAGGAATAAACTTGTATCTCCATTATTGATAAGGAGGGATAGACTTATATCTCCCTTATTTATAAGAAGGGATAAACTTATATCTTGATATACACATGATTTGAGATATCATATTAGAGAGTGATCATCATGAAGGTTGTTAAAGAATTAGTTTACCGACATTTTTCAAGAAGTCATGTCACAAAGGTGAGATTCAAGCCTGTAGGGAATCCTAACATTGAGCATAGTTGTCTCTAATTGAAACATCATTTTGAATTAGTAGGGGGTTGTTGGAGAATCACTCCTAATATAATTCAAAACAAATTAGGAATTTAGTAGACGTTTGCTCAAACATCCATTGGAGAGAGCAATGCAAACAAGATGTAATGTCCCAAATTACCATAATAATTCAAACAAATTAACTTATCGGAAATTAAAAGCTAAACAGAAATTTCTACAACCAGGAACCTATGTGTGCGACTATGAGACTTTGGATTATGTGTACTATACAAAAACCCACCTGATCGCCTGCACTTGCAACCTAAAAAACATTAGAAAAAAACATGAGTGACAAAAGTCACCCAACATGTACCCCACAAAACGGCAGAAAACAAAACTATAATTATTTTCCTTTAAACTCATTTTACAAACCTTTACTAAAACAATATCTCAAGTCCACCAGGTCGAAAACTAAAACTTGCAAAGCCCTATTTGGCCCAAACCACAAGCAAGGCCGATTAATGGCCAAAACCACAAACAAGGCCCTTAATGGCCAAAACCACACATATTGAGTTGAGAAGCCTAGCACTAGGCAATCAACTCTAGCCACAAGCAGCCACCAAAGTGTACTACACCACCACAATGATACTACCCGGTGCAGGAGCGACGCCATCCCATGATTCTCCTGCATGGAGAATCCTTATAAAGCCAACCCCTCCTGGGAAGGTAGTCTTATCTCTTACGATGTTACTAGCTATGGGGCACATGTCCCACCCACATTGCCCACCAAAGGGTATGCCTCCTCATGGCGTCCTCCATATGGTACTTAGGAGGGATTCTTATACCTCCACACTTGACGACACCCGAGCCTCAATGCTCCCGACGAGTAGAAGTATCATACCTCCCTATCATGCCACAAACACCTCAACCCACAGACCTCAAACCTAGCCTCGATGCGATAGTCAACGAGTGTCATAGCTCTAGGAACTTGATGAATCTCAACCTCAGGTCTCTTAGCCGCCAACCTCAACTAGAGAGATGTGCTCGACCATCTGAGAATGTCGTTACATTCCTTGGTCTTGATGACACAGTCCCACGATGTCTCGACCTGCACACAAAAAATCATTAAAACCATTTCCAAAATGCCAACGTATCTCTTAGAAAACCCTTTCCAAAACCATTTTATGTCTTTGGAAACTAATCCAAAATGTCAATAAAAATTAACGCATCAGGTGTCCCACAAGATTACCACTGATGGCCTACAATCACCCCAAATGGGTAAAACAAATCAATCCAAAAAATCCTGGAAAAACCATTTTACAAACCCACTTGAGTTCTGATTCGGTAGACCGACAAGAATCGTACGACTGAAATGGGTACATGCAACTAGAATGGTAGACCAAAATCCCTTAGTTTAGAAGTTTGAACTGATTTGGTTGATCGAACTGGGTCCAACAGTCAACACTCGTGGCCTAGAACAGCAGACCAAAGAAATTTGGCCGACTAAACTAAGGCCAGAGGATCAAAACTGATAGGAAAACAACATACCATATTGGAACAACATACTGATTTTCCCAAAAATAGGGGAAAAAGCCCAAGTTCTGTCCAACACTTCTCTCAAACTAGGAGTGAGGGGCAGACCACTCAAACAATCACCATAAAATCCACATAAAACATATGTTGTAGACCATCGCGCTTACCCTACAACCACACAAACAAAACTAAAATCCATGCATTATACAAGGAGATATAAATTCGCAAAGACATAGGGGTCATGAATGACCCAAAACAAATCCCAAGCCATTAAATATAACCTAGATTACATGCATCCTAGGCATTTCTACCATTTTACATGATTTTTAAGTGGAGGGGTGAGGTGCGTACCTCAAAACGGCCTTTGGCGACCCAAATCTGATCTTTAGCCAACCACTGGCGCCTCTAGTAGCTCCAACCCTCACCAATGCTTCCTCAACCTCTAGGGCAATTCCCCGGAGCTCCATGGGCCGCTGCACGCTGCTTTCGTCCTCTGTCCTTCTTAAGCACCACCGGTAGGGGAGGGAGAGAATGAGTGGGAGATGGGAGGGGAAGGTGAGTGGGAGGGAGGGAGAGTGAGTGGGTGGGGAGAGAGAGGGAGAGTTGAGGGAAAGGTGGAGGAAGGGAGATGGTGCCGGCAGCCTAGGCAGAAAGGAAGGAGAGGTGTTGGCTTACGTGGGAAGGGAAAGAGAAAGAAGATGGAGGAAATGGCAAGGGAGTTCGTGCATGGCCTGCACCTAATAAACCACACAGAGGTAGGTGGTCGCGTGCATGCAATTAGTCAACCACCCATGTACACCAATAAGCCCCCAACTACCCACCACACCGAAACACTGCACAAGCTCAACCATCTGCCCCACCAACTAGTCCACACACACGAACCCACAAGCACAGTGCCACACGCTTAGTGCCAACCACATGGGGACAAGTATAATATTCATGCAAACAATAGTTGGCCTACGAGGTCCAAGCCCAAAAACCACAAAATCACACAAATGAGCCTCGGGATTGTAACACCTGCTTAGAATAAATTCATTGAAATGTATATAATTACAAAAATGAATTTACAAGTATTACATCCTAACCACCTTAAAAGAAGATTTCACCCCTGAAATCACTAGTAGGCGAAAAGATATAGATACTTGGCTAGGATGGCTTTCTTGTGCTCCAACGTGGCCTCCTCAGCTCCATGATGCTGCCATCGCATCAAAACTAATGGAATCACCTTGTTCTCCAGCACCTGTTCCTTGTAGTCGATAATCTGGACAACATCCTCCACGAAGGACAAATCTTCCTGGAGCACCTTTGGTTGGACTAGAATTACATGAGATGCATGGACGACAACCCTAGTGGTAGATTCAACAAATAAGTAACCTCACTGATCCTTTAGGTAATCTGATACAGACCAATATAGTGAGGACTTAGCTTCTCGTGCTTCCTGATCCTCATGACCCCCTTGGTCGATGACACCTTCGAAAACACATGGTGTTCCACCAAAAACTCCAACAGTCTCCACCTTTTGTCGGCATAGCTCTTCTGCTGACTCTATGCAGCTAACAGTCTGCTATGAATCAAATCAACCATATCCGCATGCAGTTGCATAAGCTCAGGACCAATCAATTAGCACTCATCCACTTCACTTTAGCAAATCGGTGATCTGCATGGCCTACCATACAAAACTTTGTACGGTGCCATCCTAATGCTCAAGTGATAACTGTTGTTGTAGGCGAACTTAATCAACGGCAGATGGTTCTCCTAACTCCCATGCAGATCCAAGGCACTTGCTCTTAGCATATCCTTGAACATACCTCAAAATGGCCTTTGGCGACCCAAATCCAATCTCTAGCCAACCACTGGCATCTCTGGTAGATCTGACCCTAACCGAGGCTTCCTCGAACCTCTAGGGCAACTCGTCAGAGCTCCACGTGTCGCCGTATGCCACGACCATCCTTTGTCCTTCTCGAGCACCACCGATGGGGGAGGGAAAGAAAGAGTGGGTGATAGGAGGGGAAGGTGAGTGGAAGGGAGGGAGAGTGAGTGGATGGGGGAGAGAGAGGGAGAGTGAGGGGAAAGCTGGAGGTAGGGAGATGGTGCCGGTAGCCTGGGGAGAAAGGAAGGAGAAATGTTGGCATACGTAAGAAGGAAAAGAAAAAGAAGGAGGAAATGGCAAGGGAGTTCGTGCATGGCCTGCACCTAATAAACCACGCAGTAAAGATAGGTGGTCGCGTGCATGCAACTAGTCAGCCACACATGTGCACTAACGAGCCCCTAGTTGATCGCCACACCAAAACACTACATGAGCTTAACCATTAGCCCCACCAACTAGTCCACACACACGGGTCCACATGTATAGTGCCACACGCACAGTGCCAATCACATAAGGTCAAACACATGATTCATGTGAACAGCAATCGGCCCACAAGGCCCATGCCTAAAAACAACAAAATCACACAAATGAGCCTTGGGACTGTAACACCTGCCTAGAATAAATTCATTAAAATGTATAATTACAAAAATGGTTTCTACACAAATGTGAATAAGGCTCATAAGTGGCTTTCAGAGGAAGACTCAAGAGTAGCTTCTTCAAGAAGACTCACAGGTGTCTTTCGGAGGAAGATTCATGAGTAGCTTCCCAAATAAGATTCACAAGTGGCTTTTGGAGAAAGACTCATGAGTGGTTTCTTGAAGACGACTCACAAGTGGCTTCCAAAGGAAGATTCACAAATGCCTTCTGGAAGAAGATTCGTAGGTAGCTTATGGAGGAAGCCATGCCTATGTAGGGCCACACACACCCTAGCACAATTGCTTACAACTTAAGTGACTCATGTAAAAGGGAAACTAGTTGTCAGGACTCATCAACAACCACCACAATGCTGGAGCAAACCTCGGGGTCCCCATGATGGTCCACTCAGCAATTCAACTTTAGAACACCAGGACACTACATCGGAAACTAGGCAACGACACCAAAACCGCATAATCACAACTTAAGTCTTGAGTTTTGAAATCCGCACTTCCTATGTCAGCAATTTGCACTAAAAAGGTGCACTAGCAAATTGCACCTCTAAATTGCACTTGATCCACACAGACCACTAATATTAAATGCATGCCTACTTGCATCCAACATAAGTTCACCACACTCTGCATATAATACCAAGAAAGCCAGAAAACACCATTGAAATATCTAGCTCAAAGTGTTGTTTTCAATCTAGGTTGTTACATCCTAAGTCCCTTAAAAGAATTTTGTCCTTGAAATTCTCAGGGCAAAAGACCAAGGGTACTAAACTTGGATGTCATGCACACGATCCCAGACAACCAGCACAATGGTGCCACATAGTTTCAAGGACCAACAAGGGCAAACTTAGCTCCATAAGGCCATCTCACCTGGTAAGTATGGATTGAATTATGTTGGATCAGGTTTAAAACATCTATAAACCATCAGGTTAACAACATTATTTAACAAGGTTCCATATATGCAAGGACCAGGTGATTGAATTAGATTCAAGGACCAAGTTTAAAACATCAATAAACCACCAGGTTTAAAACATTATTTAACAGTGTTCCATATATGCCAAGCCATTCATAAATACTAGAACATTCACAATGTCTAAAACACAATTTTTACAAGGTAATTCGAAGCAAAATATCCCAAGGTTGCACTTCAAGTTAGTAGATTGGAGAAGCATTGCCAAAGTAGGGTTGCATTGATAGGTGCACCTCCTAGGTGCTCCTAGGAGATGTGCCACTATGGTGCACCAGGGAGGTGTGCCACTATGGTGCTCCTCCCAAGTGCACCTGAGAGGTGCACCCTAGGCACTTCTCCTAGTTGCAGTGCACCAAACGTCCAGAGAGGTGCACCCTAGGTGTGGAGTGTGCACCTTAAAGTCAATGAACGACTATTATCTTCTTCAGTGTCGACGACCCTCTTTGGTGATTCTGGTCGACTCCACAAGACCTAGAGCACTCCACGAGCATAGGGACATTGCTTTGACCTCAATTCCCTTGGATGAGCTCTTCCTCTATCTCTACCAGGGATGATCCATACATTAACACCCGTCCATATTGAAAATTCATTAATTTTGATTAATTACAAATATAAATGAATTTTAGGGTTCTACAACCTACCCACCTTACAAAGGATTTCACCCTCAAAATTTGTAACATCTGTGCTTGGATTTTTCCATTTTAATATAAACCATGGATTTCTTGTAATTATTTGTTTATGGTTTATTAATGGTAAATCCAATTTGTGTTTGATGGATGTGGGTTCCCTTTGTGTTTTGTGCTTCGGTTTCTCCCCTGTGGTGTTTTCTGTGGCCAGTGGGTCGGTTCTACTTTGAGAACCGTGTTTGTGGTGAACCCACTTGGGCTTGGGGGTTTGGGCTCTGACTTGGTCAAGAGCCAGCCGTGCCTTGACCATCTTCTCCTCTGGCACACCCGTGACGAACCTGGAAGCCTCGTGAGCTAACGGGGGAGGACTGCCCAATCCATCCCCTCCGCTCAGAGCTATGAGTAGCTAAGGAGCGTCGATGGGATTCCGGGGAGGCTGGCATGGCGGGGAGCTTTAAGAGGAGGTGCTTGGCTTGGGGGAGAGGCAGAGAAGTTGAGAGGGAGCGAGAGGTGTGTGGTTGCTGTAGAGGCGTCGCGCGTTTGGAGAGCTCGCACGAGTGTGGGGAGGCTGGGGTTGGTGCCGTGCACCATCGGAGGAGGGTACGCGAGGCTCACCGGAGCCAGGTACGCGTCCCCATCCCTTCTTCTCTTCCGTGCAGCATATGCCATTCTAGGGCTGAAAAACTTGTTGAATGCATGGAAATGATGCTTTGAAGCAAGGTTTTCTGTGCTTTTAGTGTTGTTTTGGGGCGCGTACTAGGTGGCATTCTTGTCACTCACGAGTGTTTTCTTGTCCCCTTGTTTTCAGGTGTTGTGCTGTAGGAGCAGTCTACTCTGGTGCATCTTCTCGAGCCACACTTGCCGCACACAGGTTTGGGTAGTTAGCTTTATTTGTTTTATATTGCTGCTTAGCTGCTTTTAATTGCATTTGGGTAGTTCTCGTACTGTTGTGTAGCATTGGGGTGTTACAGAGTGGTATCAGAGCCTAGGTTCACTAAGTGCACCAGCGTAGAGTGTCCGGCATTGTGGCTTTAGCTAGACTGCTCGTCTTGTAGAGGATTATAGCACCTGATTTGCTTGTTTGTTGCTTGTTTCTTTGTTGGGTTGCGGTGGCAACAGGATGCCGCCTAGAGGCCGAGGCAGGGGTAGGACTCCCACAGCAAGTCCCAATGAGGAGCAGGACAGTGGTTGGGGAGGTTTTCGACAGGAGCTGAGCCAGATGATGTAGGGATTTGCCCAGTCTTTTGGAAGGAATGATCTTGAGGGGATTAAGGCAGACCCTTGGCTTAAGCAGTTCTATCGTTTGAGCCCGCCTACTTTCGATGGTAGAGGCAAGCCAGAAGAGTGTGAGGCCTGGCTGCTTGAGATGGAGAAGGTTCTGAAGGGCCTGGAGTGCCCAACTGAGAAGTGGGTCCGTTTAGCTACCTTTTAGTGTAAGGGAGATGCGGACCAGTGGTGGAGAGCTACCTGCCGTATGAGGTTCCCGGATGCTGACCTGTTGATGATCTCGTGGGAGGAGTTTCGAGTAGTCTTCTACGAGAAGTATTTTCCTGTGTATGAGCGAGATTGGCTGGACTAGGAGTTCAGGAATCTGAAGCAAGGTAGCTTGTCTGTAGCCGAATATGAGGCGGCCTTCACCAGACTGGAGCACTTCTCGCAGGCTTTTGACGCAGAGCAGCGCAGAGTTAAGAGGTTCGTGGAAGGACTGACTCCAACACTCAGATCGAGGGTCTTGGGCTATGAGTACCCCACTTTGGCTAGAGCAGTGGAGTTGGTAGCCCGTTATGAGGAGGACCACAGATTGTTCCTGGAGGATCACCCCAAGAGTAAGGGGAAGGCGTTTGCTCCACGATCTTTTGTTTCTGGAAGGCAGAGCTCAAGCAGTTTTGGGAGCTCTGGGAGGAAGAGGAAGGAGCGCGCCGAGTCTGTTGCTGGGGGAGGAGCTGGATACAGTCAGGCTGGTTCAAGCAGTGGCTCAGATAAGAGGAAGGTTTGCTATATTTGTGGGCGCCTGGGGCATATGGCAGCGTAGTGTTACCATCGACAACGGAATCCTGAGAAGATGGTCTGCTACAACTGTGGGAAGCCTGGGCACATTCAGCAGAACTGTCCTGAACCGGCCAAGCCAGCTGGGGATACGCCCCATCAGCTAACTAGAGGGAGAGTGTTCTCCATAGCTGCACCTGATGTGGGTCCATCAGGGGATGTTGTTGAGGATAAGGATTAGGGATATGTTGTATTGTATCCTTTCCTTTTTGTGCTGTTGTATCTGGTACTCTCCCTATGTCGTTGTGTTTGTTGTTGTTGTTTCTGTTGTTAATGGATGTTTGGTGTTATCTAGGTTCCTTTCTTGTGGCTGACCGTTTGGCTAAAGTTTTGTTTGACTCGGGGAGTTCCTTTTCTTTTATCTCTGAGTCTTTTGCTGCCGAGGTCGGGGACCGACCAGCTAGATTGGCCTTCCATCTGGATGTGGTGACTCCTTTGGGGGAGCACAACTTGGCATGGAAATATTTGCGGTCAGTCAATGTGAAGCTAGGGGACCGAGA
>JAMKQA010029562.1:0-22441 GCA_024699735.1 Posidonia australis
CTTTAGTGAACTCGAATCCATTAGGCCATTGTTTGATTTCCAGGGTTTAATCCCATTTCTAAGTTCAATAAGTGAAAGGTTGTATTATCCTACCCTAGTATCCCAATTTTATGCCAACATAACATATTCTCACTCTCTAGCCCATTCCTATATATGTGGCACTACCATAGAATTTGACGACATTTTACTTGGTTGGTTATTTAAAATTCCATATTCCGGGACCGACATCACCCTATCTATTTATGAGTTAGATTGGTCCTATGGTGAAATGAATAAAGCCATCTCCTTGAACCCTAGGAGCATTCAAATCTAGTAAGATCAAACAACTCACCAAACAATCACGCATTATTGCCTACACTGTGGCCACCAACTTAGTTCAAATGAAGGGCCATCAAGATGAATTGAGTGAACTTAATTATAAAGCTGTCTATGCCATTGTCAAACAAATTCTGGTTAATTGGGGTCAAGTGAATTTTCACTGTATCACTCATGTAAAAACTAAGTTGTTTTCTGGACCTCCTTTAACTTATTTGTTTGAAAATTATGATATTTCTCTTGATGACGAAACAAGCCTACCAGTCAAAAGAAACCCATAGGAACTCAAGCCATCGCCAAAATGGAACAATTCATTGAGCTTCATAGTAAACTCAAAAATCTTCCAGTGGGTTCCTCTTCTACACCACCACAAACAAAAGCAAGAAATGAAGACGGCAGTTCTGAAGAAGAGGTAGAAGAAGAGTCTAACACGTCTAAGAAATTGGATTCTCTTCAACAAAAAATGGCAGAGATGTCTCTTCAACAACAGAAAATGATGGATATCTAAATACAACAACAGAAACTTATTTCTGACTTGATGCTTCAACAAAATCAAAGACATCAAGAATATATGGAAAGCATCAAGAAAATGAATGATCGGGTCGAGGCGTACCAGGACACGCTTCAAGAATATCACCAGGATATTCTTGAACACATAAATCCGCCCTCTCCTTAGTTTTGGTGTTGTAACTTGGTTATCTTTTTACATTGTTATGAGATTTGGACATCTGTTGTATTTAACTTGAATCATTCATGGCTCTATTTTTTTGTTTTGATTTCCTCTATTTGTCTTGGTTGATATTGATTCTATATAATGGTTATAGCTAAAAAAGGGGGAGAATTGTCTGTTACGTATCATATTTTTGATTATGTCAAAAAGGGTGAGAAATAAGTAAAATATATAAATATCAAGCTTAGTTTAAGGGGGAGGTTATTGATTTTTTTTTGAAAGAGGAAGCTCAGTTTAAGGGGGAGGTTATTGACATATGATTATAACTCATAATTGATATTTTGATTTCGTCATCATCAAAACGGGGGAGATTGTTAGAATTATATTTTTTTTTTATGATTATATCTGGATTAATGAATTGTTATATATTTTCATGAAAGAAGAAATCACTTGTTGTAAATGACGTACTTAGAAAAAGTTGAAGAAATTAGTTGAGTCATGTAAACTGTATGATATATTGAAAATGTATATTGAGTTATGTATACTTACAATTTGTTGTAAATTTAAGAAAGTATCAGAATCGGCATACCGAAGGAAAATTGGTATACCGATACAGCAAAAATCGGCATACAAAACGGCACTCCGAGACTGAAGATGAAGAATCCAGAAATGGCATATCGAAGAAAAATGGCATACCGAAGCAGGAGCAATCAACACATACAACGGAGTTCCGAAACATACTGTGATGGCAAAACTGAAGGAAAAATGGCATACCGGGTTAAAACGGTATACCGTCTTAGGAAAATTTGGCATACTGAAATAGTTCCGACATACCGAATTGCTCGAGAGTTGCTGATTGAAGATTGGTTTGGCATTCCGTTGATCAAAACGACATACTGATTATTTAGCCATTTTTTGACCATTTTCTAGTCGTTAGTCACATGTTTCGACGGTTCCTCAGCTATAAATAGGGCCTCGATGTGTCTTGATAGGACAATACATTTTTGAGATACTTGTACTTCTTTAACTCTCTGCTCAAATTCTATCTTCGTTCTCCTCACAAGCAAGATTGTAATACAAGTGTAAAAGCGCTCTGTGAGAGGGAAGTCATTGATTGTTAAGCTACAAGGGGAGGCTCTAACTTCTTGGGGAACGAGAAGAGGAAGGAGCTAGGATTGTTTTGGTGGGATTGCGAACACAAGTAAATGTTGCATCTTTTGCATATAAAGGGAAAATCTCAATAGGGTCTTGAGGAGTGAACTAGGCCGGGGTTTGGCTGAACCACTATAAATAATGTGTATCTTCATTGTCTCTTATCTCCTTCAGGTGCATGAGTTAGTATTAATTTCAATCTTGTATGATTTTGGTATAGTTTCTTTTGCATACTTCATTTTGTCAAACCTATACCTAAAATTGGGTAATTTGATATTAGAAAATTAAGATTCTCTATTCACCCCCCCTCTAGAGAAGCCACTCGATCCAACACATCGAGCCCTATAGAATTTCCAAAAGGGTTGACGGGGTTGCATACAAGTTGGACTTGCCTTTAAATTATTCTAGTGTGCATAGCGCATTTCATGTTTCCATGTTAAGAAAGTGCTTGGCAAACACATCCCAAGTATTACCAATGCAACCAGAGGAGTTACAAGAAGACCTGACCATGGTAGAGGAAGCTGTACAAATACTTGATTAGAAGGAACATGTACTCAGAAATAAAGTAATTCCTCTCGTACTAGTTCAGTAGTAGCACCATGGCACGAAGGAGACTACCTGGGAATGTGAAGAAGATATTCGTTTGCAATACCACTATTTATTCTACTTGAGAGAAATGTCAGGGACAAAATTCTTTTAAGGGGATAGGATGTAATATTTGTACCAATAAGGGCCAATCACAGGTGACCACCGTGGATCAAGACCACGGGTTAGGCTTACAGGTTGGGACTGCAGGGTAGGACCGTGGATTTGCTAATCCAGAAATGATGTAATCTTGTATCGAGGATTGATACCCATTTGTGGGTAAATTTGGATAAGCTGGAACTTGATTACTTGTAATTTTATAAATATTTGTTGGTAATCATGGTGGATTTATATTTGTTTCCCTGGTTGTGTTCATGGAATTCTCTTTGGCTCTTTGTACTGTGTGGTATTTTAACGTTTTGCAACCCATGTGTGTGTGGGACCCTAGTGTAGACACCTTGATTTTGAGGCTACTTGTCAGTGGACTCCTCTAGAAGAACTTGCCCTAGATGTGATGGATCTAACCACTTTTCCCAAACCTCACTAGCACCCTAAACCAACCCAACACTATAAACCAATCCCTAAACACAAGCCCAAAGCCCATTGGTAGTCCTTGTAATCAAATATAGACTTAGCAATATGGCAAGTGCAACTTACATGCGCAATTCCTAGGTGCAACATTGTGGTGCAATTAATAGGCATATAGTGCCCTATATCAGTTGAATTTAGAAGGACTAATATATCTATTTACCTTGCAAGCTGTGACCATGCCAGTGGGGGAAATCCATGCTTCGATGTGATTGAGACTGCACAAAGGCCAGTAAGCCACTTAAAATTTGGTGAATCCGAGGAAGGGAAAAAGACTCGAAAAACACCAAAAAAGAATCAAAACAATGTAAAGATAAAGAAACAGAGTCGCCACCTAGTTTATTAAAAATGGAAAGACGAGGAAAATCATATCGAATATCAAGGCGAAAATAGGATGCAAAATATGAATGAATCCATACCAAAGGGAAGCAACACATGGGTCAATGCGTGTCGGAGAAAAAGTAAGGACTCATATTACGTACGGGGAAGGTGTTAGGCTCTCCCACACGCCCAATTAATCGGTCTTTCTCAGACACCTTGCTCGCATGCATGGCTACATGGGTGATTGAATGTCGATTAATGTGGCTAAATCCATGGATGATGAATGAGAGAGACAAAACAAGGTAAATCGTAGCAAATCAGTAATGTAATCAAACTGGAAGACATAAAATGATGCAAGGGATGAGAGTGTAATAGGGTCGGAGGCTAAGCCAAGCCAGGCTCAGTCCTTGGGACAAACGTGCATCCCAAGCGTGTGATTGGAACATGCACCTAGAACGTGCCCCAAGGCATGCCCAAACAGTTGGCTATCATGGCCAATCCTAGACACCTAGGATTATAATGTAGCAACAGGTGGGTGTTTGATAATATGTAGAGGATAGGGTCATGCATGGTTTAAAAATTCGGAGGAAAACCACTAAAATAAAGAGAACTCAAGCAAAACAAGGGATACAAGCAAGTAATGCAACCAAGTCAAGCCTGAAGGCGACAAACAGACAAGGGAAACTTAAATCAAAGGTCACATGGTCGAGGTTTGGTCAGGTTAGGCATCATGTGGTCTCTAATGGACATACGCGTCTAAGGCACGCAATCGAGATGTGCACTCAAAATGGATCTCAGATCGTCCTCCTTCATAACCCCTCACCATGCAAGACATGCATTACCAAGTCTATGATGACATCCAAGAAGCATGAGAAAAGGTCAAGCGAGGGAAAACACACGAGGAAATAGGTCGAAAAGACTTGGGAAACCTTCCTCCATCCCCACACTTTCCTCGTTAGACCGCATGACTCACTCCAGCCATGGCGATGGTTGGGGGTGTTGGCGGACCTCAAGGGTAGCTAAGGAAGCTTGAGTAGAGATGTAGGAGGCCCCAAGATGCAACGAAATCTCAAATGCAAACCACGAGGGAGTTTGACAGACCATCGCCGATGTCACGACCAGTTGGAGTTTGACAGACCACGAGGGAAGGCCAGAAGCCTCACACCAGCACTCACCATTTGTCGGTGGGGAGAGGTGATGGGTGCTACGAATTGAAAACCAAAACTGATGGGAAACAAGATGGGAAGTTGAAACTAAAGCAACCAAGTGATACTCTAAGTAGAGGAAGTGAGAATTGTACCTGTGTTGGCCGAATGTATTCCCTTTGGTCGATAGCAAGAGTTTCGGTAGATGAGCTCGGGGAGGTGGTCCAACAGTTGAGGACGGGTTAGGGAGGTTGAAGGGCTCTCAGCGAGCACCTAGAAATCTTCCTTGATGGAGAGTGAGGCTGATTTCGAGTGGGTTCTCCATTCTTCTCTCAGACTCTCTCCGATTCTTTGGTGGATGGATCCTCCCTCACTCTCTCACAACTGGGATCTCACAAAAATGTGGTGTCTTACTTGTACTACGAGGAGGCTTTTGGTTTTGGTGGTTGGCTCACGTGTGTTTGGAAGTTAATGGGGTGGTGTGATGGCAAGGGAAATGTCAATCAGTGAGGGCATTGGTAGGGTGAGGCCATTGTAGAGGTGTCACACACACTAGGGAGGCAACTAGGGTGATGCGTGTAGTGCTGGTACTTGTATGAGGTACGAGGTATGATGAAAGCAACTGGTCAGATGACACACGCCTGGCTGTCTTGGCACCTACGCATACCTGGACTGTGCTATCGGGCTCCACATCCCATTAGGCCAGAGCACACGGGTTGGATTCCTAGTGTTGGGCTTTGTGAATAGGGTTTGTCTTTGGATAATTGAATAGTTTTGGGTTTATGGGATTGGTTTGGGTATGTGGGGTAGGACCAGGTCCACTATCCTGTTGCATTCTTCACCTGGTTCGCCTGCTTACATTGACCAGAAATCGAGGTGTCTACACAAGCATCAGCTTTTCTTATTTTTCTATCTAGGCATACACTCTAATATGGTTGGACCATCAAGCCCACATCCTAGATTTAAATTCCTAGCCAACCCCTTTAATTGAATTGCACCCACTTACCCAAAGCCATTACTCATGCATGCCACTCAATGATGGAGTTGAGACTCTTGGGTTCCAAGAGCCTTGGCTTCTGAAGCTCTTCATTTCCAAGCCTTTTAAACCCCCAGTACTTCAACTTTTGCACCTATCACTGGCACTTTTAGCATTCCACAACATCACTTGGGTTTCTTGACCCTTGGGTTCTAAGGCTCTTCATTTCCAAGCCTTTTAAAACCCTAGTACTTCAACTCTTGCACCTATCCACAACATCACTTTGCACCAAGAGTACACAACACTATTACCTAAAAGAAGATTGAGAGACAGAGAGCCTTGCCTCCACCCATCAACCTTGTCTGAGAGTGAACCAAAGAGAGCACCCCACATAGCCCAACACCTCCTTTGTTTTCCAGCCTCACCTGCATTCGACCGTCATGTCTGGAGCTACCTAGAAGAAAGTCATTGCAAGCCTTCACCATCAAGGAGGCAAATTCCAACCTACACTATAGGTAAGCCAATCGTTCCCTGTGCTTCAACTAATCTTTTCATCACCTTGAATGGCTTGATACCTGTTTGTTGGTTTGGTTTTTATTCCATTTTACACTAGTTTTATGTATCTATTACACCAAATGGTGATGGGTTCTCATCTTCTCAAGTGAGGCCATTGGCCATTGAACTTGAGACAGGGGCTCATCTCCACACATGCACTCGTCCCTCGAATCTTTCCTGATGCTCCAGTGAGTTCATGGCCTAGGAACTACTTCCTTCCGGTCAACTATCATCATGACAGTGAATGAGGTCAACATCATAGTGGGATGATTTGTTGGCCATGAATCACGTAGCACCTTATTTGCACTACATAGCATAGCCCCGCCATCTCCTCTCCCTTCCTCTTCCATCACCTGATGCCCTAGTGGAGATTCTCGGAGCTCGCAGTCCGTTGTTAGGCTGTGAGAGCCAAGGATCGCCGGTGGTGCATTATGGAGGTCAGTAGAAGAGGCCAGCCACCTTGGATTCACTTCAAACCCATCAGAGTGCTCTCTTGCATCTAGGCATGCCCTCTTTATTATTATTTGCACGTTTCAAATGCATAAATTCTACCATTGTTGCAATGAAACCTGTAATCTGAAACATAGTACCTGGGGTGCAACTAATAGATGCAATATCTAAGCGCAATTAGTAGGCCCAAATACTAGGTGCAATTTTGCTCTAATCTAGAGCATAACCAGCAAGGCTGAGCCTCGATGTGCATGATTTTCCTATTTAAGTCTTGACCTTTCACATCTAGATCTATTTTTACAATGTGTTTCCCACACCCATTTGCATAGCATCTGGCACCCAACTCTAGGCATAAAGTAATGAGCTAACATGTATTTGCATTGACCACATATGTGAACAAGTTAGACAAGAAAGATTGACTCATCGGGCGTATGGGAGTGCCTAATACCTTATTCATGCATAACAAGAGTTCGTATCCGTTCTTTGGTACGTAATGACCTATGTGTCGCGGCCATTTGGCATGGATCATAGCATAACTACATTGTTTTTTTTATCGTATTTGGCATTTGATTTTCCTCGTCTTCTGATTTCAAATAGACTAGATGGCGACTCCTTTGTTTTCTTATCCTTGTAATTTAGCTTTCGCTATGGTTTTTTCATTGTGACTTTATCGGTTCGTGCATCTGGCCTTTCATGCCTCACATGAAGAATTCGTCAGCATTGCCAAAAGAATTGGCGACTCCATTAGGATAACCAAACTCTGGCTTTCATTTTGGTTTTTTCACTCACTTCGTCTTTTTCGTCCACTCACTTGCTTGCTTTGCTTTACTTTGCTTGCCTTTATAGCATTATCCTTATTTTTGCTTAATGCATGCCTTTCTTTACACATTTGCAATGCCACCACACTTAGACATACCCTACTGCAAGCCTTTTGATGTGATGGACGTTTCTTTTTCCACAATCATGACAACACGACACTAGCACATACCATGTGCATGTCTTTTGCTCGACGATTGATTCTTGCTTGCCATGTGTAGACACCCCAGTTTCCGGCCAATGTTGGCAAGTGGACCTGATAGAGAGCGCAACTGGACGGCTGACCCGGACCTACCCTAATTCCCCAACCAAGCCCATAAACCTAAAACCAACATAAAACCTCAAATTACCTTTAACTCCACTCATCCAACTAAGCCCAACACTTAAAACCCGGTTCGTGTGCTTTGGCCCAATGATATGCGTGGCCCTATAACGTGGCCCAAGCATGTGTTGCCTGACTTGTCGCTTTTGTCATACGACCTCATACCTCGTACAAGAGACGTGCACGGAGTGTCGATTTGTCCCTCGGCGTGCCTGACACCTCTCCAACCTTCCACACCCTACCACCAGCTAGTCAAGCCCTGTGCCATCTGCCACTACACGCCGGCGATCCTCTCACTGGCAAGACTGACAACCAACTCCTCCATGCCATCAGCCACCTACCACACCAAACGACAAACCAAAAACCCATGATTTGATATGATTTAGAATCAAATGATAAAAGACATTCATTTGTTAGTGTTTCATCATGTTTTAGTCTTTTATCATCTGCATAATTAATCTGGTTAAGAAAATCGCATTGCATCTCTGAATCTGGACCAGATTCAGATTTTCTGTGGAGCACCATTCTAGAGCACCAGAGTGGCGCACCCAACCAGAGCACCACTCTGGCGCACCATTCTGGTGCACCAGCCTGGTCAGAGAAGCAAAACATCCTCTTATGCATCCCCATCTGCAAGGTTTCCCAGATGACTTTGAATATGATTCTTTTAGCGCTGGTTCTCTTATATTTCATGGTTTTGCATGCATGTTTTCAGCTCGAAATGACATTTTTTTCTAGTTGTTTTATACTTTGTGTTTTCAGTCCATGGTTCAAGATCTGGTAGGCTGGTTGCACTTTACTTCTACGTGGAGAGCCTTATGCATCAGCCCATGTTCCAGTGACATGGTTGAATCTTGATGTTTTCATTTAGCATGAATAGGGTGATCTTATGTGAGGCTACTAGCCCTTGAGCACAAGGTCCATAAATCTTCTTACACTTGCATTTCTTTCATTTTTAAAGGACATTTTCCGATTTTGCAAAGATTTTGCACTGCTTGACTTTCCAGAATGCATTCTCATGTAATATTGTATTGCCTGGACTTCTGTATTTTCCTTAGTACATCTTTCTGGCCCACACGGGAGCACATAGGTGGTGCACCTGACTGGAGCACTAGTCTGGCGCACCTAACAGGCACAGCAGCCTGTTTTCAGTAGCACACAGCAAGTTTTCGCATGGTTTTTAGCATGATTTCCAGATTCAATTTGCTTTTAATTTTTTTTCTAGCATTCTTCCTTGATATGCCAGGAAGACCCAGCTCAGTTTTCAAACCTTTTATGCATGATTAGGTCATACATTGCATGTAGTAAAGCATGGATGAAAAATCACTCGAAATTATTAGATCTTTGATTTTATTTATGCAATACCCTTGCATCAATGCTTGACCCGCAATACGAGTGACCCTTCTAAGCATTAGGACACACCCTTGCACTCCATGCACCCTTATTTTAGCATAAGACACCACACACATTAGCATGGCATGGCATATCACCCTCGGGCGTACATAAAAGGCTGAGAAAGCCGACATTTCATTAGCAAATGAGAAACCTATAGAAGACCGATTTTTCGGGCGAACGAGGGTGCGTAATACCTTCCTCGTGCGTAACAGGGATCCTTACCCATTTTCTGGTTTGAGACCTTCTTTTCCATTTGGCTTGTTTGTTTGATTTGAGTGTTTTATATGGTTTTCCTTGTCTTCCATTTAAATAGACTAGGTGGCGACTTCTGCATTTTATTTTGATTTTGCTGTGACTTTGCCGACTCTCGTGTATTTGGCCTTTCGTGCCAAGTTCTGAGGCTGTCGCCGACATGGTTACACCATGTCAACTATGCCTCCAATGTAAAGGAGGAAGCTGTTAGAGACTCAGATAGAAAGTATGCTTAGTGGCAAATTAAGATATGGAGAAGGCATCCTTCATCACTCTTTAGGGAGTCTTCTGCTACAGAGTGATGCCATTCGAACTCAAGAATTCATGTGCTACTTATCATAGAGTAATGACATTACTATTCCATGATCTCATGCACTAAGAAGTCGAGGTCGATGACATGATTATCAAATCTAGACAGTCCAAGGATCTCCTCTCTTGCCTGAGAAAGCTCTTCGATCGCCTACAGAAATACAAAATTCTTCTCAACCCCAGTAAGTGCGTATTTAGAGTATCTTCTATTAAACTTAGGGGATAAATTATCAGCCAGAGAGGAATCGAGATAGATCCCAACAAGGCAAGGGTAATCATTGACATGCCTCCCCCCACAACTGAAAAGGAGGTTCGAGGTTTGCTGGGACGATTGCAATATATTAGCCAATTTATGACACAGCTCACTCCTATCTATGAACCAATTTTCAAACTCTTAAGGAAAATTGTACAGCTAAGCTGGAGCAAAGAATGCCAGGTGGCAGTTGACAAGATCAAACAGCCTTTGATAAGGCTTTTGATATTAGTCCCGCCCACTCCAAGGCATCCTCTACTTCTATATCTCTCCATCACGTAGCATTCCATGAGTGCAGTCTTGGGTTAGCATGATGAATCAGGATGCAAGAGACAACAATCTATTATTTAAGCAAAAAATTAATGATTGTGAAGCCAAATATAGCACCATAGAGAAAGTTTGCCTATCTCTTGTTTGGCCAACCTAACGGTTAAGGTACTACGTGATGGCATTTCTAGTCTTGCTCCTATGCTAGCACAACCCCATGAAGTATCTATTCCAGAAACCAACACTAGTAGGTAGATGTGTCAAGTGGTAAGTTTTGTTGTCACAATATGACATCACCTTTGTCACATAAAAATCAATGAAGGGGCAGACAATGGTAGATCACTTAGTCGATTTACCCTTGCTGGAATACACATCATTGCAAACGTAGTTTCCGGATGAGGATATCTTATTTGCTATGGAGGACTTAGAGTCCAAGGATTCTCATGACATGCTGTAGTGGCATTTGTATTTTGACAGAGCCGTCAACAAAAAGGGCATAGGCATTAGTGCAGCATTGGCAACACTGCAGGGACAATTGATTCCCATGGCAAGGAAGCTGGCTTTTGAGTGCACCAATAATGTTACAGAATACAAAGCATGTATTCTTGGATTACAAGCCAGACTCAAACATGGAGTATGGAAATTGTAGGTACATGGTGATGCAATGTAAGTCATCTCTCAAGTTAATGGTGACTAGAAGATCAAGGATCCTAAGCTTGTACCATACCACACATATCTGCTGAAGCTCATGGCAGAATTTGAAGATATCCACTTCTCTTTTATGAACCGATCCAAGAATGCCTAAGTTGACGCATTGGCAACTTTAGCATCCTAGCTCTTAATACCGATAGCACATACAATTGATATATCAGTCACCCATGTAGAGTAGCTTGCACACTACATGAGCATAGAAGAAGCAGATTCAGTAGAAGAACTTATGTGGTACCATGATGTAACCATGCCGGCGACAGCCTCGGACTTGGCGCAAAAGGCCAAAGACGGGAGGATGGGCAACGTCACGGCAAAAAAACAATAAAATAAAAATACAGAAGTCGCCACCTAGTCTATTAAAAATGGGAGACGAGGAAAACCATTTAAAAATGATCAAATCATGCAAAATAAGCCAAATGGAAAAGTAGGTCATAAACCAGAAAATCAGGCAAGGATCCCTGTTACGCACGAGGAAGGTGTTAGGCACCCTCATGCGCCCGATAAATCGGTCTTTCTATAGGCTTTTCATTTATTTATGAAATGTCGACTTTTCAACATTTTATGTACGCCCGATGGCGATATGCAATGCCATGCTAGGTGAGTGGTGTCTTACACTAAATAGGAGTGTATGGAATGTGGGGTGTGTCCTAATGCTCAGAAGGATCACTCATATAGCAGGTCAAGCATCGGTGCAAGGATATTGCATAAACAGATCAAAGATTTAAGAATTTCGAGTGATTTTTCATCCTTGCTATACTATATGCAAAATGTGGTCTATCATGCATGAAAATAGCTAAAAACAAAATTGGGTCTTCTTGGTATATCAAAGAAGAAAACCAGAGAAAACTAGAGGCAAATCAAATTGGAAAACAAGCTAAAAACTATGTGAAAAGCTGTTGTGTGCTATTGAAAAACAGACTGATGTGCTTGTTTGGTGCGCCAGACTGGTGCGCCAGTCTAGGTGCTCTACTGGGGCCAAGAAGATGTGCCGAGGAAAACACCAGAAATCCATGCAGTGCAATGTAATAATGTATTCTAGAAAGTTATGCAATGTAAAGTCTTTGTAAACCCAAGAAATGCAATTTGAATATCTAGGAAAATCCAAGCATGAGAAGATATATGGACCTTGTGCTCAAGGGCTGCAAGCCTCACACAAGATCACACCCTTTTCATGATAAATAAAAGCAAACAAGATTCAGCCACACTACCTGGATCATGGGCTCATGCATAAGAACCTCCATATAGGTGTCCATGGGGCAATCAGCCTACTAGATTTCAGCTATGGGCTGAATATGCAAAGTGTAAAAAGTCTTAAAACAATATCATCTTAAGCTAAAAACGTGCATGCAAAGACATATAACATCAGAGAATCCACATCAGGAAAATCATAGTCAATATAATCCAAGAAACCATGTAGCTTGAGATGCAAACAGGGTGATTTGCCCTTTGACCAGACTAGTGCGCCAGAATGATGCTCTGGTTTGGTGCGCCACCCTGGTGCGCCAGTTTGGTGCTCCAGAATGGTACTCCCCAGAAAACCTGAGTCAGACTGCAGTCTGATTCAGAATCTGGTCTAGATTTCAAAGATCAGTGATTTTTCTTTGATCAGATCAGTTATACAGATGATAAAAACAGAAACATGATAAGATACAAACAAATGGAAATCTTTTATTATTTGGTTCCAAATCATAACAAATCATGGGTTATGGGCTGAAATACTTGCATGGGATTCTAAAAGATAGGAAATGAGTAAGTGAACTTAACAACCATATGCAAATGATGAATACAAAAAGGCTATATTTGCTACTTATTCCCTAGCATGTATGTGCAATGAATCTTGGTTCTTTGTGTAAAGAAACAAAGAAGAAAGACAAATTCACATAAGTGTTAGAATGCAGTTTTCACATACATGTTGGGCATCTTATACATGGAGCAGTTATCTCATCAAGGAATTCTCATGTAAACAAAAGGAAAAATCAGATTATATATGAAGTTCATGGCATGTTTTATTCAATGCAAGGACTAAGATTAAAAATAAAAGAAAGGAGAGGAACCTACCTTGTCCAAGGTGTTCCTTCTTAGAAAAACCCAAGATGATATGATCCTTGTTGCTTTGGAAAGGCTGAAGATGCTTTAGAATGCAAGGGAATGCTCAAGAAGACAAGATTGGGTTGCTGGAATCAGTAGATAGCTTGCTCTAGATCCTCCAAATTGCTGCCTATGGGTGTCTTTATATAGGATTTTGCAAAGGTAACTCCCATCTAATGCAGGCAGCCTCGTAAACGAAGAGCCTGGCGTAGATTCCATGGCATATTCGCTGGTGAAGGTTACAGACATGGGAGGTGGAAAGCCAGCAGCCTGAGAAGTGGCTGTACGCCAGCTTGGTGCGCCAGATAGGTGCGCCACCTTGGTGCTCCGGCTAGGTGCGCCACTTTAGTGCTCCTGCTTGGTGCTCCACATTGGTGCTCTAACTTGGTGCTCCACATTGGTACTCTAACTTGGTGCTCTCCCCTACCTATCAGAATTTCTAATTGGGCTGTGGGCCTGCTATATGTTTGTAGTTGGTTTAGCTGATGGGATTGAGTTTGGCAAATCTAAAGCAACATCTGGAAAGTTTATCTATGAGCCACCTCAAAATCGGGGTGTCTACACATGATATCAAGGTCTTCCTTGAATGTAGCAATCTTCCATCCGGTACCTTAATAGTAGATAGAAAATCATGGCCTATTTAGCATCAAAGTACGTGCTTAGAGCTAGGTATCTACACAAAGGATCCTATAACTAAATGCTTCTATGATGCGTGGACAAGAAAGAGGCCAAAACATTGATGTTACAAGCTCATGTAGGAACAATTCACATATGAACGGGGTGCTTTTGGTGAAGAAGATAACATTACAAGGTTACTTTTGGTCAACCATAGTGGCAGATTGCTACCACTTTGTGCACAGATGTCATAATTGCTAGTCCATGGGAATCTTATTCATGCTCTTCTATCGCAACTGCACAACATATCCTCTCCATGGCCATTTTGTACTTGGGTAATTGATGTCATCGAAGTCATTCATCCGATAGCCTCCAATGGACACCACTACATCTTGATGGCCATTGATTACTTCACTAAATAGGTTGAAGCAACCTCTTACAAGATAGTCACTACTGCCACTTTGGAGAAATTCATTAGGAATAATATCATAGTCTAATACGAGGTCCCGCACACAGTCATCTCAAATAATGGCTGTAGATATCTCATTTTCTAATTTCCCAGAGTTCATCTGAGATAGGAAACCTTGAGGTGTCCTAGACCACATAGTTAGGGATCTATAACATATTTTTCAAGTTTTTCATGATTTCTTTAAAACCATTCTTGATTTTACTTGTTTTAAGGTCGTTAATTGTGATAGAGCTAACACACTTGAACTAGTGGCAGGTTTGACTCTCTTGAATGGTTTTCGCTGTGGCATCACTAGCTGTAGCAGAGTTGGCACTCTCGCCTTCAAATTAGAAGTAGATTTGAGTATTTCAATCTTAAAAGAAGATGATTTTATGATTTTATGGAATTTCTAAAGTTTTCCAGGTTTTCAATATATCTCTTTGACTTAAGATAAAAGATAAGGAGTAAAAATGTAAAAAACTAAGATGTTGGCTCTGTGATAAGCGATAGCTCTTGTCCAAGTTTAGAAGGCAATGAGCCTCATCACCATAAGGACTAGCGACTGGATAACACTTAGTGCCACAGAATCAGGCAAAGAGCATTCTAGATGTCTCTCTCCACATAATTTGTTATCCTGGACTTTAATATGACATATGAGACATTTATAAATATTATCCTGATTTTTCCCATAATTATTATAATTTCTATGATTTTCTAGCACTTAAATATATATGCATATCATATAAATCCTTATACATGTTAGTTAACTCAAGAAATTCTAGAAATTTGGACAACTTCATAATTAAGATTACTTATCTTTATTTCTCCTAAAAATGAGATTTTATGATAAGTTATCAGATTTTTAATGTTGTAACTATATTTAATTCAAAATAATGCTCAAAATAAAGATAAAATCAAAAATATTTGGATGATTGCCAATCTAAATTAAATCTAATATATCCTTGATTTTAACTGATCTTTTTGTAATTTTGGAGATTCAAATTTTTCAAATTTGATTTACTTAACAATTTCAGTTTAAATTGAATTTGGAATTTATTTAAAATCTTTCTATTACGGAGATAATTTTTAGTGATTGATTTGGTCATTATTTGTTAATATATTCGTATGAAGATATTTTGGGATCTTTATTTTCAAAATTTTACCTTTTTAGTTGCTC
Organism: Posidonia australis; assembly: GCA_024699735.1. Lineage (NCBI taxonomy): Eukaryota > Viridiplantae > Streptophyta > Magnoliopsida > Alismatales > Posidoniaceae > Posidonia > Posidonia australis. The sequence continues at coordinate 15,411 of JAMKQA010029562.1, forward strand.
AACGCCTATGTAAGCGGTGACTAACTAACGTGGAAAATATCATTGCCTTTTAAGTGTTGATTTACCACATCAAGCGAAATAGGAATCTACAACCCCATCACTTGTACTGGCGATGATGCAATGATTCTGTTGCCGACCATGCAAGCGGCGACAACTAAAATGATATTTTTCCATTTTAAACAATTTTAATCACGGTCCTTGATCTCCCACTCATTTTTTATAAGATCTGGTGTCCCCAAACTCAATAAATTGACCCCTAGGTCAACAGTTTGAGGGAGATAGATTCAAACCCTAAAGAGCTACTTTGAAATCCTAAGAGGGCGTCCTAAGAGAGAGAGACCCTGAGAGAGAGAGCCTTAGCCCCTCCACTATGTCCAAATCCATGTGAGAAAACCTAGATCCACAAGAGATCCAGCCTCTTAAACCCGAAGTGCACCTTTAGAGCTCTGTCCATGTCTTCACTTCCTCCACTCCACACCAAAGAGCACGAGAGTGAAGAGAGTATCTTTTCAATTTAATCATTTTTTTTACATAATCTCTACGTTCATTAATATAGCCTATGGCATATGCATACAGGGACAACCCCCAATTAGTATCTAGTTATTTTTGTTTATGTTATTAGTTGCTGTTTTTTGATATTGTTTACTACACCTAGGCTAATCCAGAGTTTTTCTAATTTTTTTTTTTGAAGGGAAGAAGACTACACAGTACAAGAACACTACTAGGTAGCATCTGTCGCTGACCCAATGAACCGAGAACTCTCATCAACCACAACTCCTACAAGGTACCTTGTCAACCAAAAAAGATGAATCGACAAGTGGCAATCACAACAAAAGGTGTCAACTTGAGTGAACACAATGACACCCTCATCATCAACCCCCTCCTTTCCACATCCACAATGGCAAGAACTTTATAGCCAAGAGAATCGATGATTAAATGCAATGCTACAAGATTAAGCATCATAGGTCCTCTCCATATCGCCCATAGATGAATGGTGTAGTAGAATCGGCCAATAAGAATCTTACCAAGATTTTGAAGAAATGGCAAAGACTTATAAGGATTGGCATAACAAGTCCCATATGCTCTATGGGCTTACAGAACATTAGTTTAGTCCTCTATAAGGGCAGCTCTGTTTTCGCTTGTTTAAGGCATGAAGGCTGTTCTCCCTATTGAAGTAGAAATCCCGTTGCTCAAAATCCTGAGAGAGGTAGAGCTCGATGAAGTAGAGTGGATCAAGCATCCCTGCATCTAATTGAACCCTCAAATAACTAATATTATTGTCAAAAAGCCCTTTAAAGTGCCAAAATTGCAAAATAATCCTATAGTTTCACAAAATTTGCATATAAGCCCCTAATTTTGTTGAATGTCAAAACCACATCAAATATGAGATGAACTTCAATGGTACTCCTCAAGGATGCAAGAATACTTCCCCAGCATTTAGCAAGACTGCTAATGTTTTAAAATAGTTGGAAAACGTTAGTGTGGGAAAATTATAGTTATGCCCTTACTTTTTTATAAACTGTAGAATACCCCTCCAATGCTTCGTAGAGCTTTAGATATTTCCACAGCCTTGTGACATCTCGATTGAATTAAAACCCCATAGTTTGGCAAAATTACTATAATACCCTTGACTAGGAAAATTACAGTTACACCCCCATATTCTCACAAATTACAGATGCACTCATTACCTAGCAATAGAGTCACTGCACATAGCACCATCACATTCGCAACAAAGTATAAATCCGAAGTGCCAAAGCCTCCTACCTCCTGGTAGGTAATCTAGGTCTTACTTGCCTTTCTAAATTTTCATTCTAGGCAGACGAAATTTAGTGCACTTCCAACAACTTCACTCCATGCAGACGAAGTCTTCCTTGGTTTTTTTAGATTTTTCATCCAAGCAGACAGAATCTAGTGTCCTTTCCATGACTTCGTTCTGGGGGGACGATGTCTTGCTTCCCTTTCTAGATTTTTAGCCTATGTGAACGAAATCTAGTGTGTTTTTCACGACTTCATTCCAAGCAGACGAAGTTTTGCTTGCTTTTGTCTAGATTTTTCATCCAGGTGGACGAAATCCAATGTGCTTTCCATAACTTAATTCCAAGTGGCCGAAGTCTCGCTTGTCTTTTTGTATTTTCGACTCAGGTGGATGAAATCTAGTACACTTTCTGTAACTTCGCTCTAAGAGGACGAAGTCTTGCTTCCCTTTTCAGGATTTTCACTCCAAGTGGATGAAATCTAGTGTGCTTTCTGTAACTTTGTACTCGATGGATGAAGTCTTGCTTACCTTTCTGGATTTTCGACCTGAGCAGACAAAAGCCAGCATGCTTTTTGTGACGTCGCTCTAGACAGACAAAGTCATTCTTACATACTCTTTTCGATTTTTGGCCTAGACAGACAAAATCTAGGGCACTTTTCATGACTTCACTCCTAGCAAATAAAGCCTTGCTTCCCTTTTTTGGATTTTCGCTCCAAGTAGACGAAATACAGTGCACTTCATGTGACTTTGCTCCAAGCGGACGCAGTCTTGCTCCCTTTTTTGGATTTTCGTTTTGGGCAAACAAAATTTAGTGCATTTTTCGTGACTACGCTCTGGACAGATGAACACTTGCTTCTCTTTTCTAGATTTTCACTCTAGGTGGTAAAAATCTAGTGCACTTCTCATGACTTCACTTCAAGCAAATGAAGTCTTAGTCCCTTTTTTAGAGTTTCATTCCAGGTAGACGAAAGTTAGTGCACTTTTCACCACTTCGTTCCCAGCAAACAAAGTCTTGCTTCCCTTTTCTATATTTTCACTCCAAGTGGATGAAATCCAGTACGTTTCTCGTGACTTCGCTCTAGGTAGATGAAGTCTTGCTCCTTTTTTTTGGAATTTTGCTCCTGACAGATGAAATCCAGTGTGGTTTTTGTGACTTCTCTCTAGGCAAACGAAGTCTCGCTTGCTTCTGCACCTTCGCTTTAAGCAGACGAGGTCCAATTCGCTTTCCTACTTTGTGACCTTGTTTTGAGAGGATGAGGTGCCCTTTGTTTTAGGCTGGTATCCCTAACTACTTGGACGACATATGTCAATTATTTGTGCCTTCTTCTTGACAAGTATTATCTTGTCATTCCCCCTTTCCCTTTAGGATGGTAACCTAACTACACAAATGACACCTGTCAAATTGTCTGGCGTCTCAGCTGGTAGGTCCCTTCGACTTGCCATGTCTCCCTTCTACAGTGGATTGGCAACCTTAACTATTCATTTGATAAGTCCAATAACTTATCATACCCCCTTTGTTGATTAGTGGACTCACCAATCTTGTCTAGTGCCCTTATGTGCATGTTCGATGGCCTGTCATACCCCTTGCTCAAGCTGACTAGCCAACAACTTATTGCCCAGCATTGCATGGCATCATCATCTGCTTTAGCATGACCAGCATCTACAGTATCAACGTCAACATCGCCACTACACTGCTTGTCTTAGCGTTGCATACCCAACATTCACATAAACATCACATAGAACTGCATATAATCCCTAGCGAAGCACATCACACACTAGCATCAGCATTCAGCATACACCAATTGTACCAACACACCATTAGCATGCATCAACATGCACCATTTGCATCAACATCAATAGCACATTTGTATCAGCATTTTCATTTCAATAGTGGGTCATGATTTTCAGTGCATCCATAAGAAAATGACTCAACACCAACAGTAAACTCCACCCTCCCGTAGGCTTTAAGAAGGGTGTTTTGTCAACTCTGAATATCGGTCTCGATCCCTTTGACCTCGTTCAGATAGGAGCATTAGTAGACACCTCGATTTTGAGGCTACTTGTCGGTGGACTCCTTCGAAAGAACTTACCTTAGACGTGATGGTTCTAACCACTTTTCCCAAATCTCTCAACACCTTAGACCAATCCAACACCATAAACAATCCCTAAACACAAGCCCAAAGCCCATTGGTAGTCTAGGCAATCAATTACAGGCTCAACAATATAGCAGGCGTAAATTTCAAGAGCAATTTATAGGCACAACAATGTGGCACAATTAATAAGCACGTAGTGTCCTATATCAGTTAAATTCAAAAGGACTGATCTGTTTGTTTACCTTGTAGGCATCAGCTTTTTGTGTTTTTCATTGGCCTTTAGCCATCAAGCCCTCATTCTAGATATAAATTCTTATCCAACCCCTTTAATTGAATTGCATCCACTTACCCAAAGCCATTACTCATGCATGCCACTCACGTAGATCTTCACTAATGGAGCTGAGATTCTTGAGTTCTCAGACCCTTACGTTTTGAGGCTCTTCGTTTCCAAGCCTTTTAAACCCCTAGCACTTCAACTCTAGCACCTGTGTTTGGCATTTTTGGCTTTCCACAACATCACTTTGCGCCAAGAGTACATATCACTGATACCTGAGAGAAGCCTGAGAGAGAGAGCCTTGCCTCCACCAATCGACCTTGCCTAAGAGTGAACTAGAGAGAGCACCCCACGTAGCCCAGCACTTCCTTTGATTCCTAGCCTCACTTGCATCTGACCATCACATCTGAAGCTACCCAAAAGAAAGCGACTGCAAGTCTTCATCGTTGAGGAGGTAAATTCCAACCTACATTACAGGTAAGCCAATCCTTCCCTGAACTTCAACTAATCTTTTCTTAACCTTGAGTGGCTTGATACCTACTTGTTGGTTTGATTTTTATTCTATTTTGCACTGGTTTTATGTATCTGTTACACCAACTGGTGATGGGTTCTCATCTTCTTGAGTGAGATCACTAGCCATTGAACCTGAGACAGGGACTCATCTCCACACATGCACTCATCCCTCGAATCTTCCCTGATGCTCTAGTGAGTTCATAGCCTAGGAACAACTTCATTCCGGCCAGTTGTCATCATGATAGTGAATGAGCTTAGTGTCATAGTGGGATGATTTGTTGGCCATGAATCACATAGCACCTCATTTGCACTACATAGCATAGCCTCGCCATCTCCTCTCCTTTCCTTTTCCATCACCCAACGCCTTAGTGGAGATTCCTGGAGCTCACAGTCCATTACATGGCTATGAAAGCCAAGGATCACTAACGGTGCACCGTGGAGGTCGGGCACCCTGGAATCACTCCAAACCCTTGGGAGTGCTCTCTTGCATCTAGACATGCCCTCTTTATGCTCATTTGCACGTTTCGAATGCATAAATTTCGCCATTGTTGCAATAAAACCTGCAATCTTACATAGAGTGCCTAGTGCACAACTAATAGGCATAATATCTAGGCGCAATTAATAGGCACAAATACTTGGCACAATTTTACTCTGATCTAGAGTGCAACTAGAAGGGTTGAGCCCTGTCTTGCATGATTTTCCTATTTAAGTCTTGACCTTTCGCATCTAGATCTATTTTTATAGTGTGTTTCTTGCACCCATTCGCATAGCATCTTGCATCCAACTCTAGGCATAAAGTAAGGAGCGATCCTGTATTTGCATTGGCCACATATGCGAGCAAGTTAGCCAAGAAAGACCGACTTGTCAAGCATATGGGAGTGCTTAACACCTTCCCCATGCGTAATAGGGGTACTTACTCTTTCTTTGGCACACAATGACCTATGTGTTGCGTCCATTTGGCAAGGATCATAAGATAACTACATTGTTTTTTATCATATTTGCATTCAATTTTCCTCGTCATCCAATTTCAAATAGACTAGGTGATGACTCCTTTGTTTACTTATCCTTGTCATGTAGCTTTCTCCTTGGTTTTTTCGCCATGACTTTATCAATTCTTGCATCCAACCTTTCACTCCTCGCACGATGTAGTCACTAGCATGGTCACACTGGGGAAGGATGTAACGCCAAGGGTGCACAGTAGAACACATGAGGAACATGGCGCGGCCTTCGTAGGTACGCCATACCTTATCCTACCACTACATGTCATACCATGCTAGTGTCAACCTAGGTTTTCGAATGACTATTTGCGATAAGTTGATGTTAAAAGAGAAGGGGAAGGTAGGGGCCAAGCCAAAGGAGAGTGAGGGAGAGAAAGGGGGGACCGGAGAGTGAGAGAGAAAGAAAGGGAACGACACTGCTAGAAAAACAGGAAATCGCGAGGACAAATGTCTTCGCTAAGTCCTCCCAATGTCCTCATAGTTTCCTCGCTAATGACCTTTGCGAGGACATTGCGAGGACAATAAGTCCTCACAAAATACATTATTGTTAAATTTCAATTGCGAGTAAATTTCCTAGCGAAATCCTCGTAACAAAGTTTGCGAGGACTTGGCGAGGACAGAAAGTCCTCGTAATTTCCTCGCTGTTAGTCGCAATTTCCTCACAATATCCATGCCATGTTCTTGCAAAAATTTTAAAAAACATTTAAAAAATAAATAATTGCGAGGACTTAGAGAGGAAAATGTCCTCGCTAAGTCCTCACAAGTTATAAAAAAAAATTAAAATTTTCTGTTAGACACATATTTCATACTTGTGCCTGTCATTAAGAACTATGTTCAAGAATTCCTAGGTCACTTGACCTGATATCCGCCCACCAGATGAACAACAACACATGCATCTGCAAAATCGATCAGCCAGTAAAGTTCATAGAATCCAAACCCAGTCAAGAGGCTTCCAGGCGTGTCATCTCCAAAAGCTGCATATCCGAAGTAGCTGCAACAGAGGTAGAAGAATGTAGTGATGAAAATGGACATTCTCTGATTATGAATATTTTCAAAATGAAGATGTGCATGGGTAAAGCAATTATCTGGTAAAAAAAGCAAGCTTTAAAACATCATCATCATTAGTGTGATGATGGAATTACAACGGCAATCACAAAAGAGAAACAATGTGATTTCCAAATTCAAGAATCAAAACAGTTAACTTAAGTAATTTTATGGCTAGCGTTTTCTCACTTCATCAACAGCAGTATGTGCAGGAACAGCATGAACACCATGACTTCCACCATGCTATAGATCCCACCATGGGTTTTTGTTGCTCATTTCCCTCTGATTGCTTCAATCCCTGTGAATGATTCTGCTTCTCAGGTTCAGCTTTCATGGAGCCGCTTCGCCCTTCT
>JAMKQA010029563.1:0-22497 GCA_024699735.1 Posidonia australis
AATGTGAGGCATGCTAATATGCTAATTTTAATGATGTTTTCTATGGAAAGATAGAAATTATGGCTCATGTATATGAATGTGGACCCAGTGAGGGGTGGAATGCATGATGCAAGACCATGAGAATTTGTGTGGGTTTAAAGACCACAGGTATGAATTGATGCATGATGCATGTGTTTTGTAAAGGATTTTTATGAATGGAAAGAGGTTTTTGTGAATGTTTTGCAAAGAGAAATTTGCATATGGTTTTAAAGAAATGAATGAGATTTGTAGGAACCACAATGGAACCAGGACTAGCCGACGAGGTAGTGAGACCTCTTGAGATGTCGGTGACATGTCCTTGGTTGTGGTTGCCGAGTGAGCGGTCCGGGGTAGAAGCCTCGAGACTGTGGTGGTACTGTAGGACCCGGGGTATGGTAGACCCGGACTACCCTCAGTGTCGGTGCTGGACGGGTCTAGGGTTAGAGTCCCCAGGTGCTCGGGCACCAGGGCGTCTGTAGGGCGCACTCCGTGCTTGTACCAGTGAGGGTACACTTTGAGGCTGCGGCCGGGGCAGTTGAACTCCAGTACGGGGTGGTTCACCGCGGCACTGCAGTGTAGTGTGGTGACATGGAATCTTCACCAGCTGCTTGAGGCCAGGTCGATCGCCTGTGGCCAGGGTGATGCGACCAGTTTTGATATGGAAAAATGTGATTTTATGTGGATTGGTGTTTGTGGACTAGTTTCTAGCCCGATTTTGTGGCAAATTGTGCCTATGGATTTTAAATGATGTTTTGGGCTAGGAAACTAGATGAGATGATTTATTTCTCTAGTGTTGAGAATAAAGATTTATGAAAAAGTATGAGGTTTTGAAAGAAAAGAAAAGAAAGTTTGAAATACCATTATTTTCCATGTTTTCTGATTAAACATGTGGTTTTGGAAATGGTTTATTGTTTAGCAATGGTTTTTTTTTTGCTTTAGCGTTATTTTTGGGACGCGTATTGGATGGCATTCTTATCACTCACGCGTGTTTTCTTGTCCCCTTGTTTTCAGGTGCTGAGGTGTAGGAGTAGTCTATTCTGATGCATCTGTTCGAGCCACATTTGTCCCACACAGGTCTGGATGGTTAGCTTTATTTATTTAATATTGCTATTTAGTTGTTTTTCAGTTCTTTTGGGTAGTTCTTGTACTGTTGTATAGCACTGAGGTGTTACACAGGACATGTGTAGGTTGACCAAGCGATACACATTGATTGTGCATTGAATGTGTACACAGGTTAATAGTTAAGCACAAGTAATGAAACTCTAATGCACGTGATTAATGTGACTTCAATGCACAAGAATCAATACTTTAGTACGCGAGTGATGGAACTTGAAGGTACTTTAATGCACATGAGTAATGTAGCTTAAAGACACTTATGGTCCGTTTAGCAAAGCTTCAGCTTTTGAATCCAAGTGTAGAAGCTAGCTTCTGGCTAAAAGCTGTCATAACCTAACTTCTAGAAATGTAAAGGAATTACTGTTCCAAAAGCTACATACTTCTAAAAAGCTGTTAGTGTTTGGTAGAACTGTTGGACCATTATAGCTTCTGGAGAGAAATGAACGATAAACAACTGTTGGACCTAACTTATAAATCTAAGAAAAAAATAAATTTAAAAAAATCGAAGAAAAAAAATGGTGTGACACAATACACTCTAATTGTAGTTGAATAAACAACAACAAACAAAAAAAAAAAAAAGGAGGGCCCATGTATGTGAGGGAACCGTTGAGGAAAACTCCTTTAAAATAATAACAGAAGTTAAGTTTTAACTTGCACCACCTTTGCCTCCTTTTATACTGATTGTTATGAACTTTTATTATACTTTGTGGTGGAATTCATAATCAAATATTTTTGAATTAATATATATTATCATTTTCAAAAAAAAAAAAAAAACACTTGCACCACTTGAAAAAGTTAGAAGGTTTTAATTTTGATACTACGAAAATCAATTCAACATGAAATAACGTTGTTGTCTAAAAGTTTAAAAGAGATGCGAACAGAAAAAAAAGAAGGCACGTTTAAGTTAATTAAACAGCACCTGTCAAAAGCAACGCACACTGTACTACCTTTATACCTTTATTTAACAATAATGTCAATGAAGACAATATTGTCATTTTCCATTCTTTTAGCACTACAATATTGTCATTTTCATGATTATTAGTACAAAATAAAAAAGAAAATAAATAATACCAAATGAACACAATTGAACAAAAGTTTAAAAAATAAAAAAAAATGGAATTTCTACCTTTCCCAGGTATGTTCTCTTCCCTGGTCCTCACCCAATCACACCACCACCCGCCGGCTGAACTCCGTTCCCATCGCCATTGCTATCCTGAACTTCGCCAACTTGCCCGACACGCAGCAACCCGCCGCTGTCTCCGACACCACTCCCACCCGTCCGTCTATCCCAACCACATCGAGCACCGCCGCCTTCCTTCCTCCAGCCACGCAAATCCATCTTTCCAAACGCCACAGACCGTCTCGCCGCCAGTCGGAGCTCGTTCCCAGTCCCGTCCCCCTTCGCAAAACCCTAGGTCCGCTTCCACCAACAGAATCCCAGTCACCCCTACCGCTTGCTCTTGCAAGTTGCGTCGGTGCATGGCAGATTGTTCATGGAACTTACCAGTTACCAGTAGCAGTAGGCCATGGTGATGATAGAGCTTATTGTAAGATTCTAATTTCAAAATTTCGGTTTCCCAATCCCTACGTAATCGGCCGGTTTTTCCCATTCTGATTTGAGTAATTGGTGGAGACTATAATAAATAACGGCTGGCAGGAATTCTGATTTCAAAGGGGACATTCGCTGAGTCAACCGGTCAACAAGGGAGAGAAAGAGAGAGTTCCTTCAACAGCATGATAATGGTAAAATAGAATAAAAAAATTAAAATTCTTCAGAAAATGAGGAAGCGAACATAAATCACATTCTTTGCTATTATTCTCGTATTCTTGGCTTAGTTGATTAAATAAACAGATAGATTGATATTTTTTCATTAACAGTAAAGCAGCTTGGATGATCTAATACCAACCAAGAAATCCAAAGTTGAACTTGGATCTCCATTATCTTGAAGAAACTCTTGGCTTAATTATGCCACTGCTTTTTTTAATTCTAATAAGCTCTTATATTTCCTCCATAAATATTTTTTTAATTTACAATTTAATTTAATAACAAGGACAAACGTACCAACTTGACCTATACCTATATAAGTAACCCTTTCTTGTACACAACGCACAAGGATTAAAAGGATAAGCAATTTATAAGGTTGGATTGTTATGATTATGATTTAATAAGTAAGAAAAGTTAAATATTGGGATTTTGATAATTTTAGTCGATTAATTGCGGGGTATTCTCTCTTTCCGCGGCGAAGGCAAAGAAGAGAAGAGAAGGGGAGGGAAGAAAAAACAGATCTTGTCCGGGAGCACGATCTTCTGCTAAAGATTGGATTTTGATTGAGAAAATCGCAGCTTTGGTGCCGTAGAGGACGATGGTGCTCACGCAGAAGCTCCACGAGGCGTTTAAGGGGACGGTTGAGAGAATCACCGGGCCTCGCACGGTTTCCGCTTTCAAGGAGAAGGGCGTTCTCAGCGTGTCGGAGTTCGTCGCCGCCGGTGACAATCTCGTCTCCAAATGCCCCACCTGGTCTTGGTGATGATCTTTTCCGGCATACCCAGTTGTTAGTTTTGGTCAAAGTGTTGATTTCTTTGTGTGTCTGCTCCAATTGGGTTGTAATTAGGCCTGTTTGATGGTGCTCAAAACGAAAACTTTGTTTGTTTGTTTTTTTTTCCTCTTCCTGTTTAATTCAATTGGTAACTAGTGTTGCCTGGGATAGAGAGAAAGAGGAGTTGTGGCTGGGTAAAGTGTGTGGAAGAGAGAAAGGGAAGGGCAGGAGCTTGGAGGGGAGGAGGAATTGGAGGTTTTACGATTGTATCCAAGAACTTTGTTGTGACATGTTTTTATGTTTTGAAAGCACAGTTTAAAATGTACAATCTAAAATTAAGTTAATTTTAGACGCTATCATTCTATATTAGATTCGGTTGAATTCTAGGTCAAAATGTGTAATAGCATTGTCCTTACAGAAAAATCAGGCTTGTAGAAAGAAAGAAGTGAAGTCATCTGAACATGCAAAATACGAATAGCTACACATGTAAAGCAAGCGACGTTTTTCTGCTAGAGAATTTTGTTATGTATAATATGAATTGCTTTCCAAATTATAGATTATTTTGCTTAGAAGACGTATATGTGTGGATTTGTTATCTATTTATCAATTATTTACGTAATTGCTTCATTTGACTTTTGCTTCTTGTTGCAAAACCCAAATTTTTAATCAACTGAGTTTTATAAATCTGCTATGATATACTACATTTTTTATGATTAATGTTAGACCAACAATATATTCACCCCTTCTGTGTAAATAGAAATGGGTCTATCAAATATAAGTTACCAATCCCCTTAACATTCAGCTGTAGAGGCGTAGATTCAAAGTTCATGTTCCAAAAATGTTGCATATGATTCAGCACACAAGATGTTCATATCCAGTTCACAATACGGTCAGTAAGTATAGGTGGCAAAGCACACGTCTGATTGTTAGGAAGAAAAGCACTTGATAAAAAAGGATCTTACATGTGTGGCAACCTAAACTATTAAAAAGGATTCTTACATATGGCAGGTTTGATGTATTGGAGTTGGATTTTGTCGAATGACCTGCCATTGCTTCCTTGTAGCCATATTTTAGGTGGTAATTGTTTCTAAATGAGCAATAATGTCTGCCTCAATTACATCAACCTGAATTCTCATGGTTCACTAATTAATTTCCATGAATCCTAATGGACTGAACTTAGATATTTGGCCCTAGTAATATGAACTATGGTAATTTTGGACATCTCAGATACCTTTTTCTGTTGTCTTTATGTGGTTCCTTGAGCTGTTTCAATCATAAAGCTCTCTTCCTGTGTCCTTTATGGTATGGCTCAATATGTTTTCTCTTGTCAATTGGAATATTGGACAGGGAAGCGGGTGAGCCAAACAAAAGAAAGTCATATCTACCACCTGAGAAGCAGTACCTCATCACTAGAAATGGTAATGTTCAATTATATTATCCCCTTGATTTATATTTTATTCTTCTCATGCCAAGATAACAAAATACAGTAATACTAGCCAAATGAGTGCCCTGGGTTACTCTATTAAATTAGAGACTATCCAAAGCATTGCATTTCCTCATGCTTGAAAGAAATCAACGAATAAGTATCACGAAGAGTGATATATAGTTTATATTCTGACATCTTCTTAAATTTATATTATTATTATTATTATTATTATTATTATTATTATTATTATTATCCTGATGTTTGCTTTTTGTAACTGTGCTTTCATACTTAGTACCTTGCTTAAGGAGGGCTATATCTGTGGAAGAGGAATATGAAGCTGCAGGAGGGGAAGTTCTCCTTGATAATGATGATGATGGGTGGCTGGCAACACATGGGAAGCCAAACGGTGCTTGTGGTTTTAGTTAAATATTTAAGTATTGTACGAGAAGGTGTGGATGTTTAATTTTTTCTATGTTGCTAATTTATTATTCTAGAAACTAAGTGCAATGAAGAGGAGACCATACCTTCCATGGAGACCTTAGAAATCGACAATAGTAGGGCTATCCAACCCATACCAACCTATTTTGGAGGTGAGAATGAAGAAGAAATACCAGACATGGCGGAGTTTGAAGACGAAGAGAACATTTTTCAGACAGATTCGGTATATATTCATTTCTATTCCAGTTATAAACTTGAATTCAATTTCTATTCTTTGCTCTGTTGCTTTTATGCATTCCATATTCTTTCTTAGATTCATTTAATGCTGTTAGAATGAACCTTTTTCTTGACATGGTTACACATATTGTGTTGTCTTTTCTTGACACTTCTTTTGTTTTTAAATTTGATTTAGAAACATCAACAATAGTTATGAGACAAGGCTTGCCATTTTTGTAGTTGTGTCACACTCCAAGTACCTCTTTTGCTTGACACTTTTTATATCTGTAGTTGAAACAAACATGTTTTGTGTTTGAATTTTGTTTTAGAAATCTGGGGTAAAGCTTGCCATTTTTGTAGTTGTACACTCCCTGTTCCATTTTTGCAATCCTATATTTTTACGTATCATGATATTGCTTTTGCTCTCAAGGTCTAATGAAAATCCCTCTCATCTCCAAAGTGGTCTTGATCATAAAGTTGGCATTCTGTTCTAAAAGTTCTGTTGAATTTTTGGATCCTAAACAGAACCTTGAGAGGTGAAGTAGGGTTCTATAATTACTAGTATACACAGGCATGAAAAGGACATGACATGCACACACTGAGATTGCAATACTTGGGACTAGAATACAACCATGGCAATGACACCACAGTAAATCACTAAATCTGTATTCACATATGCTTTCAGGAATTGTAAGAGACAAGTGAGGGTGGAGAAGTGACAAGAGTGCATAAAATAGGGAAAAGGAATGGAGGAGATGGCAAAGAGAGAAAAGGGGCACTCAGAAGTAGGAGAAGAAGTTCAAAAAATGAAACATTATAGATAGTTAGCTAGCATTTAGCAAAAGTATGGTTAAACATGCTTGACCCACCTTAATTTCCTTTTTCCTCGGGAAAGCCTGACCTGTTTGGTAGTATATCTCAAATGTGTGAGATACATGTTAAGACAATACCAATGTTCGTTGGTCAAGGAGACAAGTTATTTTAAAGTGTTTGTCCTTCGAGGTTCTATATCAACATAGAACCTCATATGTATTTTGTGTAATATAGTGATTGTTTATCAAGTAAAATGTCTCAGTTTCAAAGTTGTGGGAAGGCATGGTGCTTATTTGCTCCTGTTAGACGTTTTTCAATTAAATCTAAATCTGTGAAATTTCTATTTAAGCAGGTCACTCTCCAGCCCACATATTTTGTTGCCCAAGAACCCGAGGATGACAATATTCTCCGAACACGAACATACGATGTTAGCATCACGTAAGAAATTCCCTTTCTTTGAAATATACCACTTTTGTTGGTTGGATGATCCAATTCATGCCATTTTCACATATAGTTATCTTGTTTTTCATAAATGATTTGCCTTCATAGAGAATTTTGTGGAAATTTTGTGTTTTCATCTACCATTGAGTGTAGCCATTATTCAGGATGAAAATGAATGGAGTGGATATGGGTGTTTAGTAGCTTCATACATTTTAAAATTCAAGATTTGGATACAAATATGACAATATCCTTAAATTGATATAGATGCAAGACAAATACACGAAGTAATGGATACTGATAAAGTCGGATATGGGAAGTAGAATGCAATGCATGTGCTAAAGATTAATATGAAAAGACATTTTATATTTACAATTAAATATAGAAATACAAATACATGTTTAACAAGTAAAGATATGGAAATTGTTTTAATATCAATTACATAGATGACACTATTGTATTCTCTGAGAAATGGAACCGGGTGCAATATGGTTAATCCCATGTGTTTTCTCTCTAGCCACGATGCTTGAATTTGTCTTCACCTTGTATTGGTTCTTATATTTCAAACTTTAGTAATTTTCCTTGTTATCTTCATCTAGTGTCTGTTGTCATATATCAATGTTTCGAAATTTTCCCTGTTATCTTTTGTTGCTTGGAAGAGGAAGATTGGTGGCACCTTTTTTTGGATACTCATCGATTAATGGATGGTGAAGAAGTCTGGTGGGTTTGAACACAGATGCCAAGATCAGTATTGACTGGTTTTGGGATCCATGGATGAGCAAAACTGGTATGAATGGGAGAAAGTGGGTGATATGGAAGATGCTGCCGCATGCTTTGTGGTGGGCATAATGGTTGGTGAGAAACCGTAGAGTCTTCCAAGGAGTTTCCATGAGCTATCAAGAGTGGAAAAAGGGGGTCTTTGTTTCTGTTGTGGAGTAGTCTCATCCTTCAGTGTGAAGCAGAGAATGATGCTGTGATTACAGCCTGGCTAGAGATCTTTGCTACTTTCTGATGCTTCTGATATAATTTTGCGTTTTTTTTTATGGTTTGTTTCTTCTGATTTTGTTTTTCTACTTTGCACTCTTGCTTTTTTTTGTTTGCCTTATCATCTTGATAAGGTGTTTGCTCATCATTTTTGTACTCAATTTGCTTTCTCTTAATAAAACTTTTTCTTTTGACTGATTAAAAAAACCCATTCTCATTTCTTCAGAAGTGTAGATTTTTTTCCTTGTTGAGTATTGGTTTTTATATCTTGAAGCTCAGAACTTTTCCTTGTTATAGCTGAAAACTTAAAAGCTCACTGGACCGTGCTCTTCTTTTAACACTTAAGCTTTTTGCACTTAACCTTTAATATTTTTCTGGTAAAAAGCGAAACTTAAAAATTAAACTTGTTTTGAAGATGTTTATACCTTGTAATTTCCTTGAACATTGATCAAAATACCACCTTTCCTATAGCAATGCCATGTTCTACTCATAAACTAACTTTGTTGGAAGATATATCAGTTTAAGGATTCAGACCACATCGATATGCTTGCTTTGTTGACTTCTGCTTCGGATCATCCATTTTTAATGGCATTACTATGGTCTAACATTATGTTTCTATTTCCAGGTATGACAAATACTATCAAACTCCTCGTGTTTGGCTTACTGGAT
The DNA here is from genome assembly GCA_024699735.1 of Posidonia australis. Lineage (NCBI taxonomy): Eukaryota > Viridiplantae > Streptophyta > Magnoliopsida > Alismatales > Posidoniaceae > Posidonia > Posidonia australis. The sequence continues at coordinate 8,656 of JAMKQA010029563.1, forward strand.
ATGATGAGGTCATACAAAGTTCTTCCATCCTGTTTCTATATAGTTTAGTGATGCAAAAGTTTTAGTATCCATATGCTTAAGCTGCTATTATGCTTGATCTATGGCTTGTTATACAATGCGAGGTTGTTAAGGCACCAAGGCAAGCAAGGCAATAGCTAGGCAATGTCTAGGATAGATAATTTTGACAATGTAAAATATAAGTACCTTTATGAAAATTTAATTTTTTATATGGTCTTTTACCTGAAAACAATTCTATTGTACTTGTAAATAAGTATTGAGTTATTAATTATACAACTTCAAATAAAATTCAAATAGCCTACTCTAAATTGTTAGTAAGCTACCCAAACACAAATGAATTAAGAATTAAAGAAATGTAGTCTCTATAGATTCATGGTTAATACAATGTCTTTACTCTAAATTCAATATAATCTATGAAAAGTGGATTGAAAGACATCATTGTTGAAGCGTCACAATATCACATGAAGTGTACACAAAAAATGCAACTAGAGTTAATTATATATGACTGTCTAGATATTTTACCTAGACCAGATGACACATATACACCTAAGCCGATGCCTAGGTGCTCAAGGCAAGGGATGAAGGGATAGGGTGACCCTAGGTGGTGCTGTAGACCACGATAAAGCATGCCTTTTTTATTGATGTCACTTACGTGCCCAACACCTTGATGGCAATGGGCATCTTGTTGCCTAGGCAATGCCTTAGCAACCATGATTCCATATGTTGATTTCCTTGCAAGTAGTGGTCCCCGTAATGATGGTGAGAGAGATTCTCAACTTCATCCTGAGAGGGGAAAAGTATTTAATCCTATAAGGTCTATGCTTCCATGGTTTTTTTATTTTATACTCACAAAAGGTCACGATTGGGATATGCCAGTATAAAGATTTTGAGAGGATGCACATTGAAAATTGTTATCTGAGAAGCTATCAAACATTAACAAGAGTATTCCAGCAAAAAAGCCTTTTTTTTTAACTCTCCCATGTAATATCATGCTCGGACAGTAATAATTTGTAATTCATAGCCTTGGCAGTTTCAGAGGGCGTGATTGTGGACTGGGTGGGCTTTACAAGCAAGAATGTTAGGCTCTCGTATTTCTTTTTCATTTTTTATCATGAGAATTACAGCTCTTTAGCAAGCAGCAGTTTGACATCTATCGGAAAAAATAATCATTAATAGTATGGTTCAATTATGAATTTATGATATTGTTATTTTTTGTGTCATGAAGCCATATGGGTCTTTGTTGTTCTCCGTTCTTATTGTTCTTTAAGATATTCTGTCATTTTTTGTTATTGTTGGATCTGTTTATTCACTCTGTTTACTTGTGGCATTAGTAGGAATTTTAATGAAATGGATATTCATTCCTTTATGTATTAATGTTTTTGTCTAGGCTTCCAGCAACCTGCTGTTGTATTAAATATTGTTTAATTGTATTTTTAAATTTTGATGTCATGTTTCGTGTGCTTTTTCTTTAAGTAAAAACCTTGGATGTTCTTCTGGTTAGCAGAACTTGTCACAATGGATTGTTATATATAATTTTTCACATGATATGTTTGTTTTTATTTCCTCATTAATATGAGAATAAATTTAAATGTCCTCGTGTACTTGCAGTCAAGGATGCCTTTACAGCCTGAACTTGTACTTGAAGATGTTAGTCAAGACCACGCACATAAAACGGTAATCTCCATTGCTAATTTGAAAATTTGAACTTATCAGAATGACCAAATTACTCAAGCAATATCTTTTCTGACTTCCGTATTTACTTCTAATTGTCAGTCCTCATTTTTTTTAAATACTACTCAATTAGCTGCATACCATAAAATCTTATAATTGGATACTACGATAGCAATATCTTTTGTGTCTTCCGTATTTACTTCTAATTAAGTGCCAGTCATTTTTTGAAATACTAGATTAGCTGCATACCATAAAATCTTATAGTTGGATGATTGCATATATTTAATCCATCAAAACTATCTATTTAATTGATGGAGATATTAACAAAAACATTAGTAAGGTGGGAAATTAATATTTTATGTGCTCTGTGGTCACTACAGTATTTAGTTTGGCTCTTTGTATCACTTGAGTTTTTTAAATTTCTAAATTGGACCACCACCAACATTTGGCAGAAAGAAAGATAGTGAAGAAACTGTCAACACCTGACAGTGACACTGCATTCACTGAGTGCATCTCTTATGGAAAAATTTACAAATAAAACACTCTCTTTTGAGTTTATTTCAAAAAAAAAAAAACAGCTGTCACCTTTCAACAATTTACCATACCCCCTTCAGATTTGAAGAAATATTTGAGCAAGCCCTAAATTTAAGTTCTAAGTTCAGTTATAATTCTTAGTTTCCAAGGAATGTACATTTTTTTGGGATTTTCATATATAATTAAATTTTCTTAATTTCCTAAAAAATGTTATAATTTTTAGACAACTTGACCCTAGTGTTTCCAATCACCCCAATTGAAGGGTGGATTTGTCAAATTGCATAAAAGTTCATAGTTCTCAATCTGCAATCAACAAGCAGACAACCTATAGTAGGGGTTAATTTAATTTTCTTCTGAATCTTAAGTGGGAGGTCAATTTATATAATGATGATGGACTTTTTTATAATTAGTTCAAAAATAAGGGAGCTATTTTCAATTCTCTTTCATTTCAATTTGCAAGAGAGATGGACTTTCACCGAAAGGACAGGTTGGGTATGTGTTGTAGCATGGTTTTGTACACAATCACAATGCTTTACCGACTCACACCTTACAGCTCTTGATAAGTCGTAACAATGTTTTTTTCTGTATGTTATACGTGTATCTGTGCTTATGAGTTAATTTGAACTATAATGTACCTTTTTATCTTCTGAGGGTTCAATCTTCACATTCTTAATGTACAGGTAACCATTGAAGACCATCCTCATTTGCCTGGGAAACATGCATCTGTGCATCCATGCCGGCATGGAGCTGTCATGAAAAAGATAATTGATGTTCTTATGTCACGGGGGGTTGAACCAGAAGTTGACAAGTAATGTTACCTCATATCAGAAACCCTTCTCTTTTGATATACAATTGTTCTCCCTGTGATATGGCAACTTACCTGGAATTAGTATATTTAATCAGATCGAATTAAATTCTTTCGTTGAAGTATTATATCTGAAACATGCGGACATTTATCATTTTGCTCTTATCATGCAGTTTAGTTGGACCTTTTTGTTCGTTAATTTTTTGTCGGTTCACTTGTTTCAGGTACCTCTTCTTGTTCTTGAAATTTGTTGCCTCTGTGATTCCAACAATTGAATATGACTACACAATGGATTTTGATCTTGGAAGCTCCAGCTAATAGAGGGGTGAAACCTGATGAAACTGTGCATACTTCAACTGGTTATGAATTTTATAGTCCTAGTGGCCGTGTAAAAATATGAAGTGCTGTTTCCATTCTGAATACTTGCTCAAAATATGTTTATTTTTATGTTATATAAAAACTATTTTAGGATACTCCATTTTGCTCTCCTTTCTCCATCCTTTGAAAATGGTAAAAATAGGGTGTGAGATGGAGTCTATGAAACCACTATGCTCATCTCACTAGTGAGATCGCTTGGCCCCTACAGAAAGGGAGGATTAGGAAAATCTTATTGATTGTTGCTTTTTCAGGAAACGTATGAAAAAAAAAGATAGAATTGTATGATCCCTCTGTCACCCCAAAATAAAAGGAGTGATCTTGTAGTTCTAGCTCTAACCATATACTGGTAAGTTTCTATTGGTTAACATTACAAAAGAGAAGGCTAAAAATTCCTTTATTTTTGCATCTTGATCGCTCTGTTAACTTTGAAAAGAAGGAATTCTCTTTATCGGTATACTATTTCTTCTTCACATCTGTTTAGACAGATGACATTATTGCATCTACGCTAGTAACAGATCTCTGAATTCTGTAATAGATTCAAGTCAATGAGCTCCAAAGGAAAGCTATTTCACTTAAACCTGATTATGAGGTGGATTCACAGGATTAGTTGCTTCAACTAATTGTAGTGTTATTTTTGTTTAAAAATGCATCCGTGACTTTGTCGAAGGAAGCTAAAAGCAACCGTACACCTTCCCTTGTGTGTGCACGGCTACGCATGGTTGCTCAAAAAAATGCGTCTGTGACATTGTTTTTTGAAATTGGTTCTTTAAATATTAGTAATCGGCAAATTTCCAGTCACGTAATAAAGTTTGACAAAGTAAAGAAACTAAATGCACAAAATACAATCAAAAATATCAAAATATTATAATCTAAAAATAAATATCATAAATGTCAAAATAGTGAAATTTCTGTTCAAAGCCGTCAGATCCTACTAGAACAGTTATGGTTCAACCCCAGCAAGGTTTGCAGATGTAGATGAAGCAAGGGCAATGATTCCAGCAACAAAAGCAATAGACTGGGTCGCCTGATCACAGACCGCTTGCTCTCAAACCTATCCTCAATTTTCATGCATCTTAGCCATAACATATGAGAAATCAACTTGATTTCCTCCTGAAACACAAATTTCTCCTTAAAGTTCAATTAATGAAATGATACTAAAAATGATATCAAAAGCCGACCTAAAGTTATTTGTAGAGATTCTATTGTTTCTTTTAATCCATAAGCACCAAAATACTTTAGGAACTAGCAGATTCCAGAAAGTCATAAAAGCATTACACTTAGCCAAAGAGACCATTGAAAATATGTCCATCAAGTTGATGGATGTGCATAGACTCGAGTTGATGAAAAAAATTCCAAGACTTTAAATGTCGCAGGACAAGATAGAAAGATGTGAGAAGAAGATTCCAAAACATAACCACAGGAAGGACAGGAGACCGAGCCTAGCCAACCTTTTTAGGAGAGATTCTCTCTAGATAATATTTTATTATGAATAGTAAACCAAAAGAATAACGTGAATTTCAATGATATCTTTGATTTCCAAACTTACTCAAGAAGGAGAAATCTAATTCTACCATCGTTAATGATCTCATAACAACTCTTGACTGAATAAACCTTTTTTGAACTAGACAACCATTCAATCACATCTCTTTCATTAATGAAAAGAAGGTTATTCATTATCTCTGTAAAGCATTCAAGTTGAAACTGCAACTTATCATAACTAGATGAATTGTCTAGAGAATGCTTAAAAAGTCTTGAAAAATCACTATTATATTTCAACCAAGTTTTTTTAATAGTATTTTTTTTATTGATAAACAACAAGAATTGATTTGACAACTAATACTTAAAGTGATCAAATTCACCCTAGCTACTCTGCCAACAGAGAGTATCCTCCCCATTATTTCTATAGGACCTAGAGAATGATCTCAAAATAGGAAAGCAACACCTAAATTCCCTCCAAAGTGGTGAACCATTGGCAGCAGAGTTTAATAATGCTCCCAAATTATTACGAGAGAAGTATCTAGACCTAACCAAATCAATCCATTTTAACTGAGAATAATTGCCATAAGAGTTTGTATTTCAGGACGGTACTAAAGTTTTTAATGTTTATAATACTCCAATCTCCCTGAGATTTTGTCCAACATATTTTCTTCCAAGCCACCAATTAGTACCCCAAATTAGGTGGGTCAGTTGTAAACCATAGAAATCTTCTACGTAGCCTATCTATTTCTTTCTCCACCTTTACTGAGAGATGAAATACAAAAAGAAAATATGTGGATATAGCTGTTAAAACTGCATTTACTAAGGTCAGTCTACCACCAAGAGATAAAAACCTAACTTTCCAAGATGCTAACTTATCAGTTAGCTTATCCAGGATCGACGACCAGTCCCTTAAAGTAGCACTCCTATAATGCAGAGACGAACCCAAGTATTTAATTAGCAAAAATTCCTGCTTACACACAAGAATATTGCAACAATTATTAATATGACACTGTTACACCCCAATACCCGTGATAGAGGACTTCCTAAAGTTTATTTTCAGACCAGAGCATGCTTGAAAGTAAGCTAGAATCCTATTAACATTGACAATTCCTTCCTCAAAAAGAGATAAGAAAGGAATTATATCATCTGCATATTATATATTAATTACATTTGAACCATTTCTAGGGAACTAGATACCATGAATTAAATTTTGTTGAACTCCTAAACTGAACATTTTATTAAGCACATGAGTAGTTACAATAAAAAGTAATAGTAAGATAGGATCTCTTTGTCGCAACCCATTAGAGGTTCCAAAGAAACCAGTTAGTACTCTATTAATTAAAATTGAGTACCTAACCAAGGAAATAGACATTTTGATTCAAATAATCTAAGTTTCTCTATAATCAAGGCCATGAAGAGAGTTAATTAGAAAATTCCAGTTAACATTATCGAAGGTCTTTACAAAATCTAATTTAAGAATAAATCCTGACATAGAAGAATGATGCATAAACTGTAAAGTCTCCTAAACTACTAGGAAGCAATCGTGGATACTTTTCCCTAGAAGAAAAGTACATTGACTATTATCTATGAGTACATTCAGACAATGGCTAAATCTATTTACCAAACATTTGACAATGATCTTGTAGACTCTATCAACAGACTGATAGGCCTTAAGTCTTAAACCTTCTGAACCAGAATTCTTTTGAGGATGAGCGTAATGAAAGTTTGATTGATATCTTTAAAAATATTAACAAAAAATGCTTAATCATGGTTTCATGACAAGCTTTAATATATTTGCATTTTCAAAAAACAAAAAATCCCAAGGGCATTTTAGTAATCCATGTTCATCATTTACCGAATACATAATCTCCAACAGTTGGCTTGGTAGGCGAATGAAACAACTACATAATATTTGATATATTCATTATATACAAGAAAGCAGAAGAGAGGTAATACCTAGAGGGGTATGCAAGAAACTAGACTAATACGGAGGGAATTTTGAAGCTTTAGATAATGAAGAAACAGCCTTCAAAGACCATGACATGCTTCAAAAATTTGCTGCGGCCTATTACTTGTGGGATTCAACGTTGATATGTAACTTTTGCCAATGCTCAGGGGGAACGAACACCTCAAAATAGAGCAAGAATACTCTGCAAAACAAGTTTCTTGTGTCCACCATTTTTGCAATGCAAAACAAGCCACGAGGGAATGTTGTAACTTATTCATCTTTCTGTGAAGCCTCATGCCTGTGCTTCTGGGCTACCTCCACAAGCAATGTGAGAAGAGCCTCAAACACTTGAGCAGATTCTGCTTCACCAGAATTATCATTCAGGGAAGAGTACACCATCCATGCATGATCCATTTTCTTTGTTGGTCGGACCACAACAGAACCAGGGACCTCTGCATCCCTCCTTGTAACAAGACCGTCACTCTTCTCACCATACCTGACCTGGAGCATCTGTGCACATGCAGCCATTGCCGCTGCAAGAGGCATGACTACTGGCAGCTTTGCAGGTTGTCCATCAACAACTGCAGGAAATTCTGCATGTGCAACATGTGACAATGAGGCAAAAACACTCGGTCCGATGCTTGCCTCTGTATGGAATGAAACAACAGGCAGATCTGGTGGTAAAGGATGTCTGGTCAAGAAATCTTTCCTCCTCTCATATGTAAGATCTTCCAGGGCTTGCAAATCACCCTGAAAAAAGAGGAATAGTGGCTAATGTTAATCAATGGATAGGGGGTATAGTAGTGGAAATCATTGGCAGTATCACTGACAGAGATGAGTTTAGGTAAGATGCATTGCAATTTCATGTGAAGTATAGGTAAGGTGAAAGTCTAATAATCACCAAGATACTTCTGTCTCAAGGGCAACTTACCCGGAGTTACATTGAAGATGCAAAAGTATTAATCAAGACTAGTAAGGAAAAAGTCAGTGGTGTCACGAGGCCAACTAATAAAGACATTTCCCATTGTATATACTCATCAAACTATTCGTCATAGTGGTAGTGATTGAGCATGGTTCTAAGTTGTAAACAGTACTGTTCATAGAATTGAAAATTATGAGTACCAGTCTAAAAGAACCATCAAATTCATGTACTCGTCAACTCTAATTTGGGCATCAGACCATACTTTAAGTTAACTAGTAAAAGAGATGGTGTTATAAATTTAAAAGGTAATACCTTCAGTACTTTGCAAATCATAATCTCCGTAATTTTCCGCAAATTGACATAGTCACCAAGCTGTCCTTCACGCAGGATATCTGAAGCAATTGGGCTACCTCCGTAAGGACTCTGTGCCAATGCTAAGCCTGCAACCTTGTCTTTTAAATCATGCCAATACAATGATAATGCAGCAGCTGCATCAACACCTCCTTTGCTATGTCCAAGTAGCAGCACACGTTTCCCTGAGCCCCAGTAAATCTCCTCAATGTAGTCTTTTATCTCTCTGGCATTTTTATCTACAGAAGCCTGAAAATTCAGTGTCAAAAGAACAGACTATGGGCACAAGAGAAAACTAGTCCAAGATAGACATACAAGTACCTCACTATGGATCTTGGCAATGTGGCAGGCAAGACCCATCTTTGAGAAAAAGGTCTTTGTACTAACAAAATAAAGGGGACCATGGTTGCTAAAAAGACCTGCCAAATAAGAATCAATAGAACATATCTAACACACCACATAGAAAATGACAATCTCCAGATTCAAGCATCAAGAAGGAAATACTAGTTTACCTGGAACCAACAAATACACCAATGAATTTGGCAACTTGTGCTCATTATTCCTTCCAAAACAGAAAATTGTTCAGCATCGGTAGGTTTTTACCTATGTTATTTTGTCTTTATATCCTAGATGAAAATTATAAATCACCATGTTATTATTTTTCAAAGCAATTACAATTTAGACAGACAGCACACCTTATGCTGTCAAGAAGTTCGGAAAATCTTTTAGTTCCATCCTCAACAGGAGGCATATCTACCGCACGATGTAACCATCCTATATCTTCTGCAGATCCAAGCACAGTTTTCCGGGCCCGATCTACAAGGCTGCAATTAAATACATACCTGACAATCTGAGAAAACCATCTGACATCTGTGACAAAGTGTCTACGCAAACTTGTCATGAATACGTACAAAACAACAACCATTTTTAAACCTTCAAATAATGGAACATTAGACAACTTAAATGCGAGGTACACATGATACATTGATGAGTTTTGTTTTCATACTGCACCTTGAAGAATACATATGCAAGGAACAAGTAGCTAAATTAAAATAAGGATGAGTTTGTTAAAAAATTTGGGTATCCAAAATTAGCTAGAATCTTGTTAATCAAGGAAATTCACAATCTTCACTTTTGTTGTACTGCAGCACATCTAGAAAATTTTTGTTTGGTTCATCAGTAGAAGATCCTTATATTGAGCTTATTTATTTTTATACAAAATACACAATGACAATTCTGTAATATGTTATTGTATTTCTCGTAAATATGAAAAAAAATACATTTCATCCCAATATCGAAGGCATTGTTCCATAATCAAATTCATGTTTGATTATTTCTTTCTCTTCATTTTGTGTGGTCATGTTCGATTATTTCATTAACTGGAAATACACAATGAATATGAGTTGTTGACTTTATATGATTCTATGCAGAATTTGTCATGTGAATTATGTTTAGCTACGAATATAAGTCACATCAGAATCTGAGTCTCCAGAATCTTTACCAAACACATCCTACATCTGTCTTGCTTTTTATTTTTTAAGAAACGACACTATCAGTCATTTTTCAACTATACAAACTTTAGACAACAAGATTAAAGCAAAAGAAAATCAAAACAAACAACAGAGGTCCACTTGTGTCTCACAACAAAACCCCACCTAAAAAAAAGAAAGAAAGAACACAAACGGCCCCTATCAAGTAATCACCAAAGAATTCATAGAAATTAGTTTGAGATTAAAGATAACTTGAAAATAAAAATATTGCATTTTAGTTAAGTTGTCAGACCCTTGGAAAATGGAAAACCCGTTTACAGATGGAGTTGATGTCACAAGTGCAGTTGTGTGCTCGGAGGAACTTTCAGATGAGGGTGTCCTGCCATCACTGCTGGAAGTTGACGAAGTACTAGCAGCACAAGCAACACGAGATAATGAGGGCCACTGCACAAGGGATGACCTCCGGCCATTGGAAGGTGATTCGTTGGTATGGCTAGAGGATACAAAGTCATCCATGATTACTTCACCAGGTGCAACTTCCTCTGTGGAAAAAGGTGTGAAGACAGAAGCTAAAATTATATGTAGATACTACAGTTCAACGAACAAGAATACAGAATTGGTTAAGAGAAGATGACCAAAAATATTTGGAGCTTTAAATTATTATCAGCAGTGGAAGGGACTTCTAGAACTAATCAACTAAGATAGATATTCGTTAATATTCACAATTGGAGCAATGTGTTGCATAGCAAACACTAAAATAGAGAAATAAGTGGTTAAAAGAAGATTATTGGACATAATTGTAGTTCAAATCTTCACCAGTATTATTAAGGACATCTATAGCATAGAAACAAACATTAGATACCATAAGAATGTTTAAAGTAATGTGACGCGAGAAAAGAAAAGGAGTGAAGGAAAAAAGTTCTCATAGTCATTGGAAAATGGAACCCACCAGAAGAACCAGTAAAACAGCGAGTAACATATGAAGTTGATTGTGTAAGAAGAGATGCTGCTTCATTGAGAGCTGGGATGGATGCAAATAGATGAGAGATATTCCTCTCACTAGACGCACTGTCACTATTGACCTGAGAAGAAATTAAAAACATTAGAATGACTTACCTATTAACCCTCAAAAGTTTCTTTATTTTATATTCTGTAGTTGAAGAAAACATATAGATGAGATCTAAGTTTCATATAGTAAGACAAAATCCTTGTTGTAGATATCAATAGGAATAACTAGAGATGAAGCCACCCATTCCCCAAAACCACAAGGGCACTAAATTCTATGGGCAATCACTCCAAATCTTGATGTACACAATACACTAACAATTCCATCAAAGTACAGTTGTAACATTGTCTTATGCAAAATCTCCTACTATTTGCCGATATATAAAACAAGGAGGACCAAGAGAGTTACAGAGAAAGTAGAAAATTTGAGTGAAGAACATCAATACAGTTATAAATTCTTCCATCTGATTTCGATTTTGAGAATGTCCAGTGCAAGAAGTCTTGCTGCAAAAGTTCATACTCTAGAGATTGATTGCTTCTTCTTGGGATCTAACTATCTCATACTCTTTGGAAGATTTACACTAACCTTTTTCTTTTGGAGCAGAAATCAATCTACATTTCTGACTAACTTCAACATTCATTTATCCACCTAGACTTGCAACACTGTGATCTGAATTTGCATGAGTTTCTTGAGTCATCAGTTGTTTGCACGAAATTTTATTGATTTATGTTGTGTTATCTTAAAAGATTCTAGGTGACATTATCAGCTTTGATATTAGACCACCCAACCACTTGTTTAGCTAAACAGAGAAACCATAAGACAGTGGAGTTAAGCCAACAATACCACTGAATATGTAGCCTGTGTGGATGACGGTCCATCAGAAGGCCAAAGCTGCATGGCTGAAGCAAGAAAATAAAAAAATTAGAAGAAAAGTCCCAACTCTCACGATAATATTATCTACAACGAACGAAGACACTGATGCAAATCTGTCAAATCAATAACCAAAAAAAAAAAGTATACAGCTAGAAATCACGTACAAAAAACATATTTTACAGTAGTAGAAATCATAAAAGAACAGTAGCATTGTAGTTCAGAAAGAAAAGAAATTCCAGAGAACAAAAAAGTTCCACTCACTTTTCTCTACAAAGGGACAGGAAAATGAGATAATATGGTTTAGCCAAAAAAGAAGATTAGCAACATTTTCAACAAAATTTTCTCCTCTGTACCGACCTTTTCCTGCCCTGAACTCCACAACATCAGTTTGTCATCAAGCATCATTTTCCAATAAAAAAGCTCAAAATGAATAAACACTGTTTCTATTTTTCACATAAATCTTGCTCCATTATGTTCGTCGACAAGATTGAGATCTCTGTAGTAATAACTAAGCTTGATCTATCTTCCCTGTATGCACACTCATAGCATGAACTGTAGTTGTATAGCCTTCCCACAGCAAATAGGTACAGTATTAGGGCTAATGGTTCTGAGCAGAGAAGACACTGCTGGCTGCAAACTCTATATTCCAAGTTATGTTCTGAAATAATGATGGGAATCCAACTAACTTAGCCAATCGTTGATTAACTCAAATCTCAAACAAACCTAGAGTAGTTGCTCTCCCTATGTGAAATAAGTAATAACAAAAGAAACTTCCTTGACAACCATACCCCTATATGCAAGCATCTCCTATAAGTAATTTGCACGCTATTATCTACTTAGGCTTTGCTTTCCATCCTCCATTTGAAGTAACAAGGGCGGGCAAGTGGCTGAGCATGAGCTTTTCATCTAGGTCGAACCACTAAACGTAAAGGATCAGGAAATGCAAAAATGGGATTCTTGGCAATCTCTTTTTTGTTTCAAGTTCATTATGCAGTCAAGAAACCTCGGCACAAATTCTTCGGCATGCGCAAAAAACTCACAAAAATTCATAAAAATCCAAAAGAAAATCCAAGGCCTTCCTGCTAGACACCCACCAAAACCATCCGACTGCACCAAAGTTTCAGAATCAGATCACAAACCGATAAAAAGAAACACACGGAAAAAATTGCATCCTCAGTCAAATAATTCCTCTCATAAATCCACGTAACCAATCCATAGAACCCCAAAAAAGGACCCATCAATTACTAAAACTCAACGCTAAATCTACCGACCGAAGCATATTGAGAAAAGGAACGTTTTTCTCAAACAAACAGAGAAAGTACAATTGCAAGTTTGCAACAGAACAAGAGAAGGTAAGAGTGAGAAAGGACCTCGGAGCCAAAACCCGACGAGCGGGGCGAGATCGAAGAGGAAGAGGCGGAGACGGAGACGGAGACGGAGATGTGGAGGCGCGGTGGAGTGTTGGGAGGGTATTCTGGGACGAATGGAGTCCCCTTTTCAGCGGGAGATGGATCGTTGTTGCAACACGCGTCGGAGGAAAATCACACGTGTGGATCGAAACCTAACGGTCCCATACCCGATCATTTGACCGATCTCTCCGAGAGACATTTCTATTTCTAGTATAATTAACGTCGTGTGGAATTTCTATTGCTACATTTTCAAGTTAAATATGTTAACCTAACCATGTTACACTTTACAGAACTCCAAAGATTATAAAATTAGAATATGTTGTAGAAAAAGTGAATCAAAAGGTAAGAGACTCCAACTCAAGAATAATCATGTTACTCCAAGAATTGGAATTGTATTTTTTGAGTCCCTAATATCCACTTTTTGATATGTGATCCAAAGATTGCAAATTATATCAGATCACCTTAAAATCGTACAAGAGCACATAAGTGTATATGCTCGAAGAATATAAAAGATCTCACATAAGATCAAATATCCAGTAGTCATGGTCAGAATACAATAAGTAGAATTTAACTTTTTAAGTTCAGGATTCATCAAATCAGCCAAAATCTTTTCTTTAAAGGTGATATACATCCAATTCTCTTGGATAGGTACTAATACACGACACTCTTTTGGGTTGACACTTGACACATATTTATTATTTCAGAAAAATACAAATGTTATAGACATTTAATTAACACCCTTGAATGAAAATCTAAAGTCTCTCTTTCCTTCCCCCTCTCCTCCCTATCTTCACCTCCAATTCCTCTTCTCCTCCCCTCCTTTTTCTCTTCTCAATCGCTTTCCCAACCTCCTCTCTATCGCTGTCATTGTCACCCCTCCTTCGACCTCCCCCATATAGTAATGACCTCCCCCATGTACCGCAGTACTCACGTCCTCCATCACTCACCACACCCCCCC
>JAMKQA010029564.1:0-22005 GCA_024699735.1 Posidonia australis
TTTGCAAAACATCCATAAAACCTCATTTTATTCATAAAATCCTTGCAATCACATGCATTAATCATTAAAACATTACCTGTGGTCCTTAAGCCCACATACCATCTCATGGTCTATCATACCATGCATTAACACCCCTCACTGGGTCCACATTAATTCACATGCCACATTTTTTATTTTTCTTAGAAAAACATCATTTAAAATTAGCTTAACAACATGCATCTCATTTCATGAAATCTTCACACATTTCATGCATTTATCATCATTCATTATGCATTAATCAATTCCTTTCTGGGCTCAGAAACGGCATACCGTTTCCACTTCGGTATGTCGAAATCCCCTGATTCGGCATACCGAATGGAACTTCGGTATACCGAAATCTCCTGATTTGGTATACCGAATCCCTGTCAGATAACTCAGACACAGTGGAAAACGGTCGACCGAAATCCTTCGATCGTCCGAGGACAACACTACAGGGTACCGCTGGAAGCAAAATGGTATGCCGCTCCCCAGCCATCGTCCTCCTTTTCTCCCCCAAGTGGGAGTAGGAAACGGACCCCCCAAACAAGCACCATAAAATTCCAATAAAACATGGGGCGTAGACCTTCGAGTCTACTCCAAAACCCCTCAAACAAGTCACAAATCCACTAAGCATGATGATCTAACGAAAATCACAAAGCCATAGAGCTCAAAATGCATCACTGTAGCATGCCTCCACAATATCCATGAAATCCACATAAAAACCCCATAAAATAGCATGATCACGTCCTAAACATGCTATTCAACATCATTCACATCATTCCACATTTTATCATGATTTATACAACATTTCCATGCATTAAATCCATTTTCTTTTGCCCTAACATGGCATATGCTACTAACGGAAGAGAAAAGGGGATGAGCACGCGTACCTGGCTCCGACGAGCCTCGCGTACCCTCCACCGGTGGTGCACGGCACCAACCCAGCCTCCCCACGCTCGCGTGAACTCTCCAAACGCGCGAAGCTTTCGCAGCAACCACCCACTTCACTCGCTCCCTCTCAACTCCTCTGCTTCTCCCCCGAGCCAAGCACCTCCTCTTAAAGCTCCCCGCCATGCCAACCTCCCGGAATCCCACCGACGCTCCGTAGCTGTTCGTAGCTCAGAGCGGAGGGGATGGATCGGACATCCCTCCCCCGCTAGCTCACGAGACTGGAACCAGGTCGTCACGGGTACGGAGAAGAGGCAACTGGTGAAGGCCTCACACAGCTGGCCTTTGACCAAGTCAAGGCCCAAAACCCCAAGCCCCAAGTGGGTCCACCACAAGCACGGTTCTCAAGGCAGAACCGACCCACTGGCCACAATACACACACCACAGGGGAGAACCAGAGCACAGAACACAGAGGGAACCCACAACCAACAAACACAAATTGGATTTACCATTAATAAACCATATTCAAATAATTACAAGAAATCCATGGTTTATATTAAAATGGAAAAAATCCAAGCACAGATGTTACACCTGATATGTAGGGTGTCTCCTCCGTCGTGATGGGTCGACAACGGCGTGCTCCGACGATGCTCTGGGATGCAAAAAAGGGGTTGCGGTGGCCTGGAAAACGTGGTTGGATATTTTGGTGAGTTGGGTGTCGAGAGGGGAGGATTTTTGCATGTTGAAGGAGTGGCTGGAGGCATATGGATCTTCAGGGTTGTCGGCGGTGGAGTTTTAAACTCTAGCAGAGCTCCCACACGCCTTTGATCCTACTCGCAAGGCCTGACTGCCGTTGGATTGGGAGCACAACGGGGGGGAAAGTCGAGAGATCTCGCGGGAGGAGGATGTGCATCGAAGATTCTGGGATTGATGCCAGAATTGTCGAGATTGGTCGCCGAAAATCTCACCGGAGATCATGTATTCGTTGGAATTATTTTTGACTTTTCCTATGTTTTCTGGTTTATGGATTAAATGGGTTATTGATCTACAAATGGGCTTAGGGTTTTTTTTTTTTTTTTTTTGATTTGTTTATTTGCTTTAAGGTTTTGTTTTTAAGAATTTTGAATGGATTTTGGGCTTTAGGTTTAGGCTTTTATTTATGTTTTATGATTTCAATTAAATTCATGATTAAGGTTTAATTAATTTGTTTTTAATTAGGTTTTAATTATTTTAGGTTTTTTTTTTTTTTTTTTTTGGAAATTTTATGGATTTTAGGGTTTTGCTTTTAGGTTTTTAATTTAGGGTTTTGTGATTTTAATTCAATTTCTGATTTTGTAATTTAAGGTTTAATTAATTGATTTTAAATTAGGGTTTTTATTATTTTTGGTTTTTGTTTTGAGATTTTTAGGGATTTTTGGGTTTTGATTCTTTAAATTTTTGATTTTGTTTAATTAGAGTTTGAATTATTTTAAGGTTTCAACTAGTTTAGTTTTAGGGTTATGGATTTTAATTAGATTTATGTTTAATTAAGGCTTTTGTGTTTTAATTATATTTTTTGTGTTTTAATTAGGGTTTATGGTTTAATTAGGGTTTTGAATTCTAATTTTGGGTTTTTGGATTTTAATTAGGATTTATGGTTGATTAATTGGATTTTGAGTGGATTTTATTTAATTTGGACTTGAATTAGGGTTTTTGTTTGATTAATTGGATTTTAAGTGTTTTAAATGTGTTTTGTTTGGTTTTAATTTTAATTAGGTCAGAGTAGACTAGTGTGAGCCTGAATGGGCTTGTGTGGGCTTATATGGGCTAGGATTTTAGTGGTCGCAACCAGAGCGTCATCCGGAGAAGCCTACTGCCAAGTGACTTCAAAATCAGGGTGTCTACACTCATAATTATTAAATATTTTATTTTCAAATCCAATTCACATAACATTTTAAGTGGATTTTGAATTTGGAAATTAATTTAAAATATCTTTCAATTACAAGTATGATTTTTTAGGATTGATTTGGTCAATATTTGATAATAGATTCATAATAGATATTTTATGATCTTGATTTTCAAAATTATGCATTTTTAGTAGTTCATTGCCACCTAGATCGGCAAGTAGCTAACGTGGCAAATTTCTTGTCATTCAGCCGCTGATTCACCACATGCGCTGAATCGAGGATCTTCTACCTCGTCACCACTAATAGCGGTGACTGGATGATTCTGTTGCCTCTAATATAGGCGACGAGCTTCAATCTCCTATTTTTGCTATTTTAAGAGCTTTAAATCCTAGCCCGTGATCCACCACTCATCCTTAACGAGATTTGCAGCCCCCAAACTCTATTAATTGACTCTTAGGTCAATAGTTTGAAGAGAGGCACATTTTCAAATCTTAAAGAGCTAATTCAAACCATAGAGAGAGAGAGAGAGCTATAGCCCCACTCTATCCAAATCCCCATGGGAGTATCTTAGATCTACTAAAGATTATCTTGTCTAAGCCAAAGCACATCTCCAGAGTTCTGTCAGGCCTCCACTTCCTCTAACCCCTCGTCAACGCACCAAGGATGAAAGGAGCATCTTCCTTTTCTCATTATTTTATCATAAAAAAACTTGCATACTATGACCATGCCTGCCCGAGAGATCTAGCGTAGAGTCGCACCAGAGGGAGGAGGCCACAACCATGCTAGGATGGCGAAGGCACAAGATAGGATAAAACGAAAAAATTCTGAGTCGCCACCTAGTCTTTTAAGGAAAAGACGAGGAAAACCACAAACAAACCACAAAAAGATGAATACATGTGATGCAAATGAAAAGGCCAGATGTCTACAAACCAGAGGATGGGTAAGGATTCCTGTTATGCATGGGGAAGGTGTTAGGCACTCCTGTGCGCCTGAGAAACTTGGTCTTTCTAGTTTGATTCGCTTGCTAAAGGTTGAATGAATGCTTGCTAAGCCTAGATTGTGCTCTAATCTTGCTAAGATGAATGCCAAATCGTGACTAGATAGATGTACAAGATATATGTGAAAACTGCGAAGAAACCTACAAGAAATGATAGAATAACGATACAAGAAATGTCAAAGAACATCACATGGAATGACGTTGTTTTTGAAGAGAATGGTCTGGGAAACCATCTTGATATCGAAATAGTCTAAAACAGGGTCAACCTAAATCGTCGGAATCATGGAAAATGTCGTAAAAATCAACAAAGGGAAAATAATCCACAATTGGACTAATGTGGGCCCTAAGGTCAATTAATTGTATGCCTTGGGCAATGAAATCCAAATCAAATCAAAAAAATCCAAAAATATGGAATAAAGGGAATCAAATCGAATGTCAAGTGAAGGAATTTGAAAACGAAATGAGAAAAAATCCACGGAAATTCATATAGAATACAGGCTTACTCAAAAAAGATGGAATGATGCAAGCGTAATGAAAACTTTGCAAAATGCATGAAATTGTACCTAAATGTGTAAAGGATGCCAAGGAATGATTTAGACATGACTCAATGCAAAAACTAACATGCATGTGCATGAATTGATGGCACGAGGGCGATTGGGTAATATTACAAGGCCAAATGTAATAAATGTGTACATGTGCATGATGTAAGGTCAAATGTATGCCAAAGGTATGAAAAGTGTTAGGGAAATGTTATTTACAAGAAAACATGAAAGGGACAAGGTTTCAAATACACGAAAATGATGCAAACATGTTAATGGGTAAGATTATGGACTAAAGTGCAAAATTCATGGAAAAGGGGAAATCCCGATTAAAGTATATTTAGTGACTTTTATCTTAGTGTTTAGATGATGGATTAAATGAAAATATGGTACTGTGGTGTGAGATGTGTGAAAATTGCATTTTTGTAATTTCTTGAGAATTCAGGGTTTAATGTGCAAAATTTACACATAAAGTGCAAATGTGACTAAAATGTGAAATTAAAGATCAATTAACATTGCAAGCATGATTTTTAGATGAAAAGTATATTCAAGTGAAAAATTATAAATGCAAATTTAATTTAAAGTATAGGGGCTAAAGCATAAAATCCTAGGCTCTAATTGTAATGTTTTAAAAAAATAACGGGCTTTTAAATAAAAATTCTAAAATCTATCAGTCACCGCAGGCGATTCGAAGATCGTTGGGGACGACAGCCTGGGAGGTTCATCTAAGCTCTCCCAGCGACTGATCGGTGATCTGAGGGGTGGAGAAGCTAAAGGAGGAGATGAAGAAGAGATCCAATGGCACCGATCAGGCCCTCGACGGCCGGAACGTGCCGTCGATCTCCCCTGTCGACGTTCTTATCCAGCGACGAGGCTGCAATGATAACACTTCTGGAGGTGGTGGCTCGGCACGGCGAGGATCGGAGAAGCTTCGTGGCGTCACGGCGAGGCTCTGGGGAGTCACGAACGAGGCTAGAACGGCCTAGGGTGCTCTCCCTATCGCGGGCTTCGACGAGACGGCCTGTCGACGTAGGGGAAGGTGTTGCAGAGGTGGAGGCGGTTACATAGTTGCGTAGGTGTGTCCATGGTGTGGTAGTGAAGCTACCTGACATGGTGGCCTAGAGCGAGCGTGTCCGGAGAGCTCAGGGGCTTCTACAGCGTAGGAGGTCGACGGCGGAGCAACGATGACGTTCCTGGCCGTAGGAGGCCAGTGGGACCTCTCTTGAGAGATGGAAGCTCAAGGAATAGGAGGATGAAGAGGGAGGAGAGGTTCCAGTAGCCTCTTCCTACCCCAGGAGGCCAATGGCCTCGCCAGTGGTGGTGAACCCACCACCGGAGGAGGAGGATGCGACGCGTAGGGCAGCCAACTCTAACGGAACACGCCTAGAAGACTCGACTAGTCCTAACGAAACTAAAAGAGGAAAAAAAAATGGGGAGGATTACCTGGCTAGGGGCTGCTGTTTCTCTTGCGTGGCCATCGACGATGCTCCGGTGATTGCTCTGGCGGTGATGGTTCATGCTCTCTAGGGCTGCAGAAGGATTCAGGGAGGTGCTATGAAGGTTGGGGGGTTGCTTAGTTGGCTCTGGATGTGGGTTGCAAAGGGCTTTGGGGTTTCAAAGGGTTTTCTCTCTGGGTTCCAGAATGGTGCCCGTCTCAGTCAATGGTGAGGTGTTTTATACACTGGCGAAGCCCTCCCACACGGTTGATCCTCTCCCTAGTGGCTGGACGCCATTGGATCTGGAAGAGGGCTGGCCAGAGATCACAGGGGTCGAGAGATATGCTCCGAGGATCTCGAGGTGTCGCCGTAATCATCAATGGAAAACTCAGGAGGGTCGCTAGAGATCAAAGGTTGGCCAAAATTATTTTTTCGGCTTCCTGAGTTTGTGATTGATGAATGCAATGGGTGCTGTGGGTAGGATTTTGGGCTTGGGAATTGGGCTTTTGATTTTTTTTAATGATTTTAAAGGATTTTAGGGTTTAGGTTTTAGTTTTTTAGGGTTTTGTGATTAAGGTTTAGGGATTTATGGTTTTAGTTTTAGGGTTTTTTATGGTTTAATTAAGGTTTAGATTTTTTTTATTGTTTTAAGTTTAATCAAGTGGTTTTAATTAGGATTTTTGGATTTATTGTTTTTTTTAGGGTTTTTTGTGATTAGGGTTTAGGGATTTTGTTTAAGTTTTGGTGATTTTTAAGGTTTTGGGTTTCGTAATTTAATTAAGTGATTTGAATTAGGGTTTTTGGGTTTGGTTTTATTTAGTTTAAGTTTGATTAGGGTTTTTGGATTTTATTATTGTAGGGTTTTGTGATTTTAATTAGGATTTAGGGTTTTATTGTTTAAAGTTTAATTAGGTTATTTTAATTAGGGATTTTGGATTGTAATTAGGGTTTTGGGTTTCATTAAGTTTATTTAAGCGATTTTAATTAGGATTTTTGAGTTTATTAGGATTTTGTTAAACTTAGGTTTTTTTTGTGATTTTAAAGTAAGTTTTTGTGATTTAGGTTTTGGGTTTCAGCTTTAAGTTTGATTATGTGATTTAATTAGGGTTTTGGATTTTAATTAGATTTAATTTTCAATGGATCTCATTGAGTTTTACTTGATTAGGGTTTTAATTACGGTTTTTGCTAAATTAATTTGAGTTTTAAATGGTTTACATGTATTTTATTTGATTTTGATTTTAATTAGGGTTTTCACTTGATTAATTTGGATTTTAAATGGTTTAAATGGATTTTATTTGATTTTGGTTTTAATTGGGGTTTTCACTTGATTAATTTGGATTTTAAATGGTTTAAATGGATTTTATTTGATTTTGGTTTTAATTGGGGTTTTCACTTAATTAATTTTGATTTTGACTGGTTTAAATGGATTTTATTTGTTTTTTGGTTTTAATTAAATGTTTTATCTTGATTAGTTTGAATTATAATGTCTTAAGTGAGTTTTATTTTAATTTGGATTTTTAATTATGGTTTTTTGCTTAAATTAAGTCAAAGTGGGTTTATGTGAGCCTAAATGGGCTTGTGTGGAGCTAGGGTTTAGGTTTAGTGGTCGCAACCAGAGCATCTTTCTAGAGGAGCCTGCTGCCAAGTGACTGCAAAATCGGAGTGTCTATACATACATTATTAGCGCATGGCATATGCATGCAGGGAACTACCCCTTAGTTAATATTTAGTTGCATATTTATGTTTTCTGTTGTTTATTTTGTTACTCTTACTACACCTAGTCTAATCTAGATTTTCTTTGTTTTTCTTGTTTGTTTTGAAGGGAAGGATACTACATGAGCACGAGGACGCTACTGGGCATCATCCTGCCACTGACCTAGTGAACTGAAACCCACATCATCACAACCACCACACTCCCGTAAGGCGTCTTGTCAACCATCGAACGAAGAAAAAGACATGTGGTGATCACAAGAATTGACAAAGTGAGTGGACACCTCGACTACTCTAAAACACCTAGAAATCCATATCCATAGAGTCCTTACCCTTTATTTGGCCTGCCTTGACTGATGTGTTGCATCCTCGTTCATCTGCGTCCATTTGCACTTATCATTTTCTTGTATTTTTATACATCCAATTTTTCTCTTCTTTTCGTTGAAAAGATTAGGTGACGACTCTACTTTCCTTTCCTTATCCTTTGCTTTTCCTTCATGTTTATAGGTCGAGTATCCTTCCTCGGATTCACCATCTTCGTCATGACCTTATCAGTTTCTTCATGTGCTTTTTGTCGCACCTAGGAGCTTCAATTCTGGCATGGTCACAGACGCACTTGGTACCCAAACACTTAGAGACTCCAACCCTAGACCCAGTCAACACCGACACTAAGGGTAATCTAGGTCCTTTATCCTCAGGCCTTGTAATACCACTACAATCACAATCTTAGTGCCTGAGCCCATGATGGCTACTCACCCTCAGGCATTGTCAGCACCAATAGTCTCGGTATTCGGACTATATGGTGTATTATGTAGTTATCCAAAGGTTTCATATCTCTTGAGTCCATTGTCACAATACACTAGGTTTAGACAGTAACCTAGTCTTTGGTACCTAGAACAAGCGGAGTGTCATACCTCAAAGTCCAGTCAGCACCTCAACCCAGGGACCTCAGCCTCGGCCTTGTGAACGACAATTCAAGAGTATCATACCTCCTGAATTCGATGAACACTTACCTCAACCTCTTTGTCTCACAACAAATAGAAAACACCATAAAACGTTTTCTAAAATTTTTGCAAACCGATGCAGCTCTTTTTCAACCCCTTTGAAATCATTTTCGAAGGCATTTCAAAATCTATCTCAAAATACCACAAAATACTATACAATAAAATACCTTCAAATCCATATGTCTTTTCATTAAAATCCTTTGAAATCCACTTTTTAAAACATCCATGTATTTTCAAAATCATTTAAAAATCCTTTGAAACTCTCAAAAAACTTGAAACAAAAACAATACCTTCTTGGCATGAAACCTACTCAAAGAAACCAGACAAAAACCAAACAATGGTCTTGAAGTCTCTTTTGACTTACAAGACCAGACTCCAAAGCAACCTACATTTAAACAGTGCCACTGAATACCTAATCCAGTTCACCACATCAAAAATTAGACCAACATCTAATTCTAGGGCCAAACATTGTCCCTAGAGTCCATTTAAATCATTACAAGGAAAGGCCTAGTATTTCTAGGTAGTATAGTCTTTTATATTAAATTATAACTTAATGGGATCTTACTAATGTATTTTAGGGAATCCTTAGTTCGTCTCTAATGATTCCCCTAATTATTACCATGCCATACTTACCTACAATGTTACTATAACACTAAATATATCAAAAACTATTAAAAACACGTCCTTAAGGACTTATATGTAATTTAGATAAAACTTAAGGACTTAAAAGTAACTAAATTCAAGAACTAAGGATTGAAAAATAATTTTCACAAAGTTTAAGGACCAAATTGTGAATTCCATTAAACTTAGGGCCTAAAAAGTAATTAAATATAAAATTTAGGGACAAAAATGCAAATTTTCCATAAAGTTAGGATCAAAATGCAAATTGCACAAACTTAAGGGTTAAAACACAAATTGCCTAAAATACTATTCATCATCTTCCCCAAACACAACGAGCACTATGAAATTACAATTATAACACAATTAAATTTTGATGTTAAAAATTCATTCTTCACCCAAAAATTACAAATAATATACTAAATTAAAGATCTCAACATACTCTACAGTTTGGGACAAAAATCATCGAGATAAGTGTAGCTCAAGAAATCTCAAATCAAAACCCATAATACTATTCATTACTTACTATTCATCTGAGACTTCAAATCAAAATTGCTCCCTTTTTATGTATCCAAAAATTATAAATAATATACCAAATTGAAGATATTGAGATGATCTTCCATTTAGGACAAAAATCATAAGAATCCATTAATCTTAGCTCAAAATATCAAAATCCAAAACTCACTTTTACCATTCATGCTTACTGTTCATTCGAGAATAATTCACTGAAAGTTCTTAAAATTCAAATCACAAAATCAATCCAAGCATGAACAAGAGATCTAGAGGTGTGTACCGGTCACCGACGACAATTTCTGGCCATGATGGCGACAAGCAATGGCATGTCCTCCTCCTCCTCCTCTTCTTCTTCTTCTTTAATCTCCCCTCTCTCTCTTCTCTCATTCTTTTCACACACCTATATATGTGTATATATAATATAATAAGTGTGGAGGGAAAAACCACAACCAAGAGAGAGAGTCCATGCATAAATCTGTGGCCCACGAGCATGTGTGCACGACCATGGATCATACACTCAACAAACCCATGCACTAACTGCTAGACTACACAACTGGCACCTTCTAGACCCTTATCACGTGCTAACTGGGCTACGAGTAGAAAACCACGATCGCGTAACCACTTATAGCTCAAGTGGCATGTGTCAAAGGAGAATTAGTTGCCTGGGCGCAATAACTATCCTCCATAGCTCTAAAACAAATCCTTTGGACCTCCACAAGGGTCCACACATTATCTTAAACTTAGGACACCATGATATGACATTCGAAGCTCGATCGCAACACCGGATCCATGAAAATGTAACTTAGGTTTTGAGTTCAAAATACTGAATTTTCCACGCTACTAATCCACGCTAGCAACCCACGTTGGCCAGCTGCGGTAGCAACCCACACTTGTAATACGCGGTTGACCTAGAACTCTTGATAGAAAAACCAACTAAAAATGCCACCAAAGGTCTAGGTCGTTACACTGAACTGATAGATATCAATTGATAGGAGGTAGTGATGTATCCTCATCTTTCACCCTTCTCCACTTCAATGCTTTTACTAGAAGGAAGCGTCAACTGTTGAGAACCAGCTACCATTCAAAATCCATTCAAAATCACATTGAAGAAGAAACAGCCGCCATCGAAATTCACAATGAAGGACTAGAAGTCATCGAAAATCAAATTGGAGAAGAACTAGCCACCTTTGAAAATCTCGCTGAAGCAAAACCAACCACTACCTCCGTCTTCTCTTTATCTAGATATTTCCAAAAAAATCCTAGAGAGAGAAACATGTGATCTAAAAAAAGTAAGAGAGAGAAAGTGATAGATGCAATTACAGCTTTGTAATGTGTGGCCACCACTATCTTTTTGTTTTTCTAAAATTATGAATGGACAAGTTTATCCTTATATCAAGTGATTTAAGCATGTCCTTAGATCTACATATCTATAGTGGATGAAAGGGGCCTCACAAAAGTTAGATAAGCCCATTGGGTTAGTCAAATTTTTATGTGTGTGTGTGTATAATATTGTAGACACCCTAATTTTGCAGTCACTTGATAACACGCTCCTCTAGAAGATTCTCTGGTTGCAACCACCACCCCTAAACCCTAACTCCATCAAAACCCTAAACCCACAAGCCCACTTAAACCCACACAAGCCCACTCTAACCTAATCAAAGCAAAAACCAATAATTAAGAATCAAAACCAAATAAAATTCATTGAAAACACTTAAAATCCTAATTAATTAAGTAAAACCTTAATTAAAACCAAAATCCAACTAAATCCACTTAAAATCCTTATTAATCAAGTGAAAACCCTAATTAAGGTCAAAATTGAATAAAATCCACTTAAATCTACATAAAATCCAAATTAATCAAGTGAAAACCCTAATAAAAGTCAAAATCAAATAAAAGCCATTTAAACCACTTTAATCCATTTAAATTCAAGGGAAAAAACCTAAATTAAACTCAAAACCCTAAAAAACCCTAAAGTCACTTAATTAAGTTAAAAACCCTAATTTAAACTAAAAACTTTAATTAAAATCCAAAAAACCCTAATTAAACTAAAAACCATGATTAAAACTTAAAAACCCTAAATTAAACTCAAAATTCCAATTAAAACCCAAAAATCCTAATTAAACTAAAAAACCCTCAATTAGAACCCAAAAACCCTAATTTAAACAAAAACTCTAATTAAAATCCAAAAACCCAAAAAGCCCCTAAAATAATTAAAATCCTGAAAATCCTAATCTAAAACCAACTAATTAAATCACAGATAAAACCCTAAATTAATTAAATCACAAAAACCCTAAATTAATTAAAATCCTAAAAAAACCCTAATTTAAAAACAAATAAACTTCAAAATCACAAAATCAAAATCTAAAACCAAAAAAATTAAAACCGAAAACCCAAAAAATTGAAACCCTAAAAACCTAAAACCAAAATCAAACCAAAGACAAAAACAAAACTAAAGACCCAAAATTAGGCCCGTTGAGCCTAAACCACATTTTGATTGAAAACTTAGGAAA
The DNA here is from genome assembly GCA_024699735.1 of Posidonia australis. Classification (NCBI taxonomy): domain Eukaryota; kingdom Viridiplantae; phylum Streptophyta; class Magnoliopsida; order Alismatales; family Posidoniaceae; genus Posidonia; species Posidonia australis. The sequence continues at coordinate 12,120 of JAMKQA010029564.1, forward strand.
CGAAAAAAATAAAGGAATAGTACCTTCTTCCTCCTGCGACCATCACCCCATCCTTCCTTCCCCAACTGCCTTCCCCATGAGCTGGCTAACTGCAGCCACGATCCCCCTCGCGCCATCCACCCTTTAAAGACCTGGAGAAACCACCAACGGAGGGACAAAGAGGAGAAGAACGAAGGAACCGTCGGAGAGACCCCTTGCCAGAGCCTTTTCTTCCACACCCCTCATCTAGAGCAAACCCATCAATTCACCACCTTAAGAGCATCTCCATCAACACACTTGCAGCCCCGGAGAGCCCCAACCCCAACAACCAGTGTGTTCGCTGGAGCACTGTCACCGCCGCCGGAGACAACCCGGACGCCCATCCAGGTAATCCTCCTCTCTTTTTTATTTTGAGTTATTGTCTTTAGTCCTGCCTAGCACATCCTAGTTGTTTGGTCATGCTTCATTGGAGTCCCCACCTTTCTGTGTCACCCCCTTGTCTCCGGTGGTGGGTTCACCACCACCGGCGAAGTCTCACGCCTCCTGGTCCAGGGGAGGCCCCACGGGACTTCCCCCTTTTTCCTCCTCCCCTTCTCTGGGCCACATCACCCAGAGGAGACTTCCTTGGCCTCCCTTGGCCAAGGGAAGCACCGCCAGTGCCTCTAGGATTTCCGACCGCCGCTCCTCCGCCGCGAAGTCGCTGGAGTTCACCAGAGGCCTCCGCTCCGCGCCACTACATCAGAGAGCTCCTCCATACCTCCACGAACCCCTCTACATCGCCTAGCCGTCGTCCTAGAGCCTGGAGCGCCACCCGTGCCACCACCGTCGTTGTCTCTGGAAGAGGAGACGGGGGGAACACTCCAAACGTCCCCGATCCCCTCTAGCCCCTCTGGAGTGTCCACTGCGCCGTCGGGAAGCTCCTCCGCATGCCACCGTGCCATCCCAGTGGCAGCCCTGTCGCCAACCGCTCTGTTGTCGTCTTCTCTAGCGACAACATCTCCTTGCCGGAGCACGAGGTGAGGGAGGCATCTCAGGCCTCCCCAGTCCAGCCCACAGCCTTGGAGATGCTTGCCGTGACGCCCTCAATCTTCTCCGACCACCGCCATCGCCTTCCTGCCGTCGTAGCACCACTAGAGGCCCTCCGGAGTCTGCACCGGAGTGGGAGCGTCGACGATCCGCCGGCGATCTTCGAAACAACTAGATTTAGGAAAAAATTTTTAGTTTTTTATAATTGCACAAAGGTCCTGATTATTGTTACATTTAGGTCCCTAAAATTTCTTTCAGGTCCATTTTTCTTGCATTCAGGTCCTTTCTTCTTATATCTAGTCCTTTTTTATTGCTTTTGGGTCCTTTTTTATTACACTTAGGTCCTATGTTTTTGTGTTCAAACCCTTGAAGATTTAAATAAGTTTCATTCCTTTATTATTTTTGTAAATATTGCATGATTGGTCCTGTTTAAATTTTACTTTCATTTGTAGTCCCATAAATGTTTGTTTCTTCACAGTTAGACCCTTTTATTCATGTTATCTTTGCAAATGAGTCCTAGGAATTTATTTTGTGACCCCTGAATTTTCCTATTTTAAAATTGCATTGTAAATATTGCACATTTTGCCCTATTTAAATTTTAGCTCCATTTTCAGTCTTATTCATGCATGTTTTATCACACTTAAGCCCCTAAGATCATGTTTTCTTTGCATTTACGTCCTGAGCTTTTGCATTTTGCCTCCAGAGTTCTTTGAAAAGAATTTCCTTTATACAATTTGCATTTAAGACCTTAAAGTTATTCATAATAGCATTGATCATGTAAAAATCTTAATTTTTATCACATTTTGGTCCTGAAATTTTGCATGTCAACCCCTGAACTCCATCCATAATGTTTTCTGGATAGGAATGTTTATACCTAGGCCCCTGAATTTTTCTTAAATCATTAATAATGGTTTTAATTGCATTTTAAATCACATTTTAATATGTTTCCCATTTATTGATCACATGTGCATGTAAAATCATCACCTGAGTAAAGATTTCATCAAAAAAACCCTGTTTGCAATATAAATGAATATCCGATTTCACATTTTTATTAGATTTGCACCCTATGTGGGAATTTTGCACAATAGACACTAGGTTTTCAAAAAATTACCAAAAGTGCAATTTGCACACATGTCACACCACATAGCAACATTTCCTTTAAATTTTACATCCTAGTATCAAGATTAAACCTTTTGAGCACATTTCAACTATGATCCTCCCCTTTTTGTGAATTTTACACATTAGACCCTTAATTTTCTGGAAATTATCTAAATACAATTCTCACACACCCTAGTGCGACATTTTTTCTTTGATTTATCATCTACACACTATGATAGAAATCTTTGAATGTATTTTAATCCAAATTTTCACCCTTTACTATGAATTTTGCATTTTAGCCCTTGTACTTTTCCCTTATTGTGATTACATCATTTTATTGTTTTTGAGACCTTGTCTTCTACATGTCTCCATGAAAACAACATTTTATTGACATTTTGCATACATTTTGGCATATCTTAGACCATGCATTATTCCCATACATTTATTTATCACATTTGACCACTGAAATGACCAAATTGCCCCTATGTCATCAATTCTTGCACATACATGTCAGTTATTGCACCAAGTCATGCATAATCTCTGTCCAAAGAATTCCTTAGCATCTTTTACCCACTTAGGCACATTTTTATACATTCTACATAGTTTTCGTAGTATTTGCGCATCAGTCCATCATTTTTGCAATAAGTCTGCATCTCATGTGTTTTTTTGTGGTTTTTCTCCTACCTGTCTTCGGATTCCTTTGTTGATATTCGATTTGACTATCCTTATTCCACGTTTTCGGACTTTTTCGATTTGATTTGGATTTCATTGCCCGAGGGCGTACATTAACAGGCCTGAAGGCCACATTGGCCCCATCATGGATTATTTTCCCGTTTTGATTTTCACGACCTTGTTTATGATTTCAATGACTCGGGTTGACCCCATTTTTTATCCTTTTGAGCTCAGTATGGTTTTCTGGACCATTCATTACAAAAAACAATGTCATTTTATGTGACTTTCTTCTCACTTCACCATTTGCCTATTTTATGTGGACTTCTTTGCAATTTTTCCATCTCGATTTCCGTGATGATTTCCACGATTCTAATGATTTGGATCTGTTGCATTATTGGTGTTATTGATGTCGGTGTGGTTTTACAGAACATTCTTTACAAAAACACCGTCATTTTATGTGAATCTCTTTACATGTCACAGTTTACCTATTTTACATGGACCTTTTTGTAGTTTTCCCACCATGATTTCTACGATGCTTTCTTTGATTTTGACGACTTAAGTTAGTTTCTTGTTTGATAGTTTTGAGACCTGTATGATGTTTTGAGCCATTCTCGCCAAAAACCTTGTTATTTCATGTGATTTTCTTTGTTGGGTCATACTTTGTGATTTCATCATTTCATGTGGATTTCTTCGCAGTTTTTGCGTACCCTCTTACACATCCATCCAGTCTTGTCTTGACATTCATATTAGCATATTTAGAGCACAATCTAGGCTTAGCAAGCATTCACCTAGCCTCAAGCAAGCAAATTAGACTAGAAAGACTGAGTTTCTCGGGCATACGAGGGTGCCTAACACCTTCCCCGTGCGTAATAGGTATCCATACCTATCCTCTGATTTGTGGACATCTGGCCTTCCATTTTCGCATCTTATGCACTCACTTTTGTGATTTTCTTGTGGTTTTCCTCGTTTTTCCCTTAAAAGATTAGGTGGTGACTCTTTTTGTCACGCCCCAAATTTTCCACTATAATTTAAACAAATTAAATTACGGGAAAACTAAAGCTAAACAGAAAATATCTAACTACCAGGAACATGTGTGTGAGGCTAGGAGACCCCGATCTATATGCACTACGCTATGCCAATCGCATGTCTGCACCTGCAAACGAAAACCACAAGGAAAACGCATGAGTGACCAAAGTCACCCAGTACGCACCCCACGAAAACCGCGAAAAACAAAACTATAATCATTTTCCTTTTAAATTCCATTCGCAAACCATTTTCTCAAAACCTCATAAATCAGGCCCACACCAGCCAAAACCACAAACCAGGGCTCTACTAGCCAAAAGCCACACGTAAAGGCCCTCAATGGCCAAAACCACACATAGTGAGTTGGGAAGCCCAGCGCTAGGCAACCTAACTCTGGCCACACGCAGTCCACTAAGGAACGACCCCAGCGTTCTGCACTGCCACGGTGACGGCCACCCTGTGTAGGAGCGTTCACCGTCCCGCGATTCTCCTCTATCAAGAGAACCCTCAGAAGCCAACCCCTCCCTGGGAAGGCTGTCCTGTCTCTTAGGACGCTACCAACTACAGGGCACGTGTCCCACCCGTACTGGCCACCACAGGGTACGCCTCCTCACGGCGTCCTCCACACACGATGCTCAAGAGGGAGTGTCATACCTCCACACCCGACAACACATGAGCCTCAGTGCTCACAGGGATAGTAGGAGTATCATACCTCCCCGTCATGCCACAAGACACCTCAACCCACGGACCACAACCCTAGCCTCGAGACGACAGTCAAGGAGTCTCATACCTCTAGGACCCGACGCCCCTCAGCCTCAGGTATCTCGTCCCCCAGACTCAACAGGGGACATCGCGCCCAACCACCCGAGAATGTCGTCACATTCCCTGGTCCCGACGACACGGTCCCACGCTGCCTCGGCCCACACATAGAAAACCAAGAAATCATTTTCCAAACCAGGCCAACCATTTCCTTGAAATCTATTTTTCAAACCATTTTCATATCTTTTGAAAACTCTTCTGAAACCTCGGCAAAATGGCGCATCAGGTATCCCAAGGGACTACCACTGATGGCCCACAATACCATCTCATAGGGACGAAACATGACATCCAAAACGCTATCGAAAACACATTTGCAAACTCATTTGGGCCAAGAATCGGCATGTCAAAATCAAGTTCGGTATGCCAAAAACCCCTGGTTCGGTAGGTTGATCTAGATCGGTGGACTGAAACAGGTCAACGGTCAACACTCAGGCCAAATTCGGTATACCGTCCAAAAACGGATGACCGAAACTCGACTAGAGGACCTAAACTAACAAAAAAATGGTAAGTCGAGACGAATCGGTATGCCAAAATCCCCTAATTTGGTATGCTGTTTCCATTCATTATGCCGAATTCTGCGGAACCAGAAAATGGCCCAAACCCCATCGTCCGAAATCGCCCAAAATGGGACCTCCGATCGGACCTCCTAAACAAACACCGAAAATCTTGCATAAAACATATGGTGTAGACCCTCGAGTCTACTCCAAAACCCAACAAACAAAACAAAATCCCATTCACCATGCATCAAGATATAAAACTGGAAAGACAGAAGGGTCAAAAAGACCCAAAACACACCATTCACCATAAATGCCAATAAATTCTCCATAAATACACAATAAATCATAATAAATTCTAGGAAGGGAAATTTACCTATTTCATGCAATCCTAGCATTTTCTACCAATTTTATGCTCTCTATTACTCAAAGTGGAGATGCATACCTGGAAACGCCTCCAGCGATCTCCAGCCGACTCCGTCGAGCTCCAACGCAACCATGGTCACGAGGCACACCACGCGAGCTCCGCGCACCACCACGAGCAACCATAGCCCTCCGTTTCGCTCCCTCGACCTCTTCCTCTCTCTCTCGACGTGTGCGCGATGTAGGGGGAAAACAGAGGAGGTAAGGGAGACGAGTGGAAGCGAGGAACGGAAAGGAGAAGGAAGGAGAAGGAGAAGTGAGGAGGAAGGGAAAGAAGGTGGAGGAGGAGGAGGAGTAGCGCGCCGTCAAGGAGGAGGGGAAAGGAAGAAGAAGGAAGGAGGAGACAGCGATGGGTGGCAAGGAGAAGTGTGGTGCGGCTTATAAAGCCTATGCCCACAGTAGCTGAAAACGTGCCCACCTGTGCGTGTAGCCACCGACACACTGCATGAGCAATGAGCCACCACCAACGAGGCCAACTGCAAGCCTCAACCACCAACCCACACATGTGAGCCCCACGGGGACCCCACACTCACAGTGCCACAATGCACAGTGCCAACCACGCACAAGGACACGCAAATAGAAGCTAGCCCACGAGGTCTAAGCCCAAAAGCATAGAACCACACAATGGGCCTCGGAACAGTAGCACCAGTCCAGGAATAAAATTCATAAAATGTAAATAATTACAAAATGAATTTTACGGGTGTTACACCTTTTCTTTTCTGTTTCATCACATCTTGCGCCCTCGCCATCATGGCGTGGCTATGGCCTCCTCCCTCTGGAGCCACCCCGCGCCAGATCCCCCATGTCGGGCACAGTCACAAATATATTTCATTATATTGATCAAATGAAAAATCTAAATATTAGATATTTATCTAAATTGTCTACATAAAGTACGGATAAAAAATCAAGTCAATCCAAGACTTTTAGCTTAATAATTTGACTTGCAAAAATTCAATAGTTTCATATTAACTCGTAAAAAAATATGATTCTATGAATGCATAATGAATATTACAATGAATACTAAATATCACTTCATTTTTAAATACTAGATATCACAATGAATATTGATCAAATCTACAATTTGAATTTCACATCTAATGGACAGATTTTAAGATATTCATGTAAATTCATGATTCATAGCCTTATTTTTATTTAAAAATTTTACTACTAGAAAAATAGGATTTTACGAGGACATATGTCCTCGCAAAGTCCTTACCACATCCTCGTTATCACTTATTGTTAGGACCATCTACCTCGAAAAAAATATAAGTTGCTAAATCAATATTACGAGGACATCTCCTCACATTGTGCTCAATAAATTATAGCAAAGAGATTGTGAGAAATGAAGTTCTCGCAATCTCCTCGCTATGTCCTTGATATCTCTCCCCAATATGGTCGCTATGTGCTCGCTAAATATGATGATTAGAAAAAGTAAGAACATAGTGAGGACATGTCCTCGCTATTCCAAGTTCAAACAACTATATTAGCAGGGACTTAGGATGCGTCTTCGCTATGTCTTCACTAATTTTGGGTAATAAAAAAAATAATATCATCAATGATATAGATTAATATACTTGCTAAAATGACATTCAAATGCTTTCACAAATATATTAAATTACACATACATTACACATTCACAAATTTTATAAAAAGAAAGTATCAATTGATATTACAACATAAGGTTTTACACATCCATTTGTTCACAATATTAATGATAATACAACATTTAAATGATATAATACAAGTCAATCAATATAATAAAAGTCAAAATGATACAATACATATCATTTTCTTCTTCCACTACAAGAAAAATTGGATTTTGCGAAGACTAAACGAAGAAATGTCCTCGTAGTAATATAATGAAGACATAATGTGGGGTTCTGCGAGGAAATTACCTCACAATTTTTTTGTAAGGATTTTTTCTCACAATATCCTCACTTTTTATTTAGCGAGTGCATAACAAGGAAATGACCATGTTAAAGTCCTCACTAATTGAGATATAAAATACCTTGACGTGGGTCGTTTTGCCCCGTTCTTTCTTACCGTAAATTCACTCGTCTGCCTCTCCTTCATATCTCCTCCGCCTCTCCTCCTCGTCCATCACTATCCTCCTCCGCGTCCTCGACGGTGCTCCAACCTTCTACACCACCTCGTAGTGCCTCCTCGACAGTGCATCCTCCGAAGTCATCCTCCTCCTCCTCCACCTCACTCGTCTGCCTCTCCTCCTCGTCCATCACTCATCCTCCTCTACCTCCTTGATGGTGCTCCAACCTTCTACAACACCTCCTCGACGATGCGTCACTTTTGTTCCTTATCTTGCAAGCTTACCATGTAATGCATTAATGTGCTCACTTTTGAGATTTTTCCACTATTAGTTGCTGCAAATGGATCTTATATATTATTAATGTTCACATTTTATAGAAATAGAGCCCTGTAAATCAAGTTCTTGTAGGCTTCCAAAATATTTATCAGTGAATCATTTTCTCAAGTTCACTTCTTTGCTTATGTTATCTTCCATGTTCACCATAGGCTGGTCTAATAGTTGTATATTTTCTATGTTATTTCGAAATCGTTTGTTCATTAATATCTTTAACCCCTACTCAAAAATTCCACATTACAATGCATAAGTACATATAGAACAACGTTAATTTATTATCTATCTCAGGATCCTAGCTACTTCTACCATTCGAGGAAGCATGTAAAGAAAAGCAGGCTATTGTGATCCATAGATGGCAATTCATTGCCTAGGATGGAAAAATTCACAACTAAATAATTTCAAATAGAAAAGCTATTCATCATAATTTTTTGGTTAAGACTTGAAAATAGACAAAATCTAAAAGAAGAGAAAAGAAATACACTTCATAGTTTATACAAAAATTTGAGATGGACTTTATAGCACAAAATATAACTTAAGCAATCAGATTCAACGACAATGTTTAGTTTAAATTCATTCCTTGATCAACTTCAAGTATCATGGATGTCCCTTCACAGTAATACAACTTTTATGGAGCCATTAAATTATGTTGTATAAGTAAAATTACCTACAAGTTTATTTGGAATATATGTAACAGCAACCCATGCATGCATTGCTATGTCAAATTAACCAACCACCTAGAACCTGTGCACATCGAACCACCCAGTACTATAGTGAATAAGCAATTCACAACAGTAATAAACCACCCACTACTATAGTAAATAAGCAATTCACAACAACATAAAATCAAAACCTCATAGGTATAGTTGAGAGAGCTAGCTTCAGCTATATGTGGAATCAATGCAAGCTATTCAATTTCCTGGAAGTAGCAAATGACTTGAACCATAAAATAGAAATTTAGGACTGAGAATCTGAAGTTTAAGAGGTACTATCAGTCTACCACTATTTTGACATCTTGCTTGAATCCCAAATTTGCCTTGGGTGGTCTAAAATTTATCTTTATATCTGAATTAACTAGTTTTATTTCATGACTTGTGATACACTAATCCTACTTCTAGTTTCTCTAATTCCTTTTTTCTATCTTAATTTGCCTAAGTATATGACAAGCTGTAACATCTGTGCCTGGAATTTTCCATTTTATATAAACCATGGATTTCTTGTAATTTTTGTATATGGTTTATTAATGGTCAATTCAGTTTGAGTTGGTTGGTTGTGGTTCCTCCCTGTGTTTTGTACCCTTGGTTTCTCCCTTGTGGTGTGTTTTTGGCTTGTGGGCCTGTTTGTGCCTTGGGATCCATGTGTGCCACATGGGCTTGGACCCGGTCAAAGGGGAGCCAATGGCAACCCGTGACCTACCGCATCCTCTTCCCCGATCCCGTGAGACCTAGCAGGGGAGATAGCCGCTCGCCCCGTCCCCTCCATCCAGAGCTGGTGTAGCTGGTGAGCGCCAGCGGGATTCCGGGATGGCAGGCGTGCTGGAGAGCCTTAAGAGGAGGTGGTGCGGTGGCTGTGATTGGAAGCCACGAGCTGCAAGCAGGGGAGAACCAGTAGGAGGGCGAGAGGGAGTGAGGAGGTTGAGGAAGGTCGCCGTCTTTGGAGGTCGTGTGAGCTGAGGAGAGCTTGCACCAAGCCTCGCCGGAGCGCGTCGGGCACGCAGGGAGCTCACCGGAGCCTGGTACTCATTCCCATCTCCTCTCCTTCTTCGCTTACAGAGTATGCCAAATTAGGGCAAAATCTGAGATAATGCATGAAAAATTATACTAAATATGTAGAAATGATGAGAATGTGATGCTTAGCAAGTTTATGTTGATATCATGCTAATTTATGGGCTTTTGTGCGGTTTTCGTGGATGATTTAGGAAGCATGCTACAGTGTTAGTATTTGAGCTTCGTGCCTTGTTGATTTTCGTTTGAATAGC